>JAHKKF010514418.1:34220-74688 GCA_019740295.1 Labeo calbasu | reverse complement strand
AAGTCACGTAAACGAATTATTATTTTATATATATAATATTTATTACAATTTTGTCAGTAACGGAGGAACGCCATCAAATGTAGCGAAGTAAAAGTAAATTTTTTCACTAAAAATGTACTTGAGTAAAAGTAAAAGTACCTATCTTTAAATATACTCTAAAAGTACTAGTTACCCCAAAAATTTACTCAAGTAAATGTAACGAAGTAAATGTACTTCGTTACTACCCACCTCTGAGCATTGATGCAGCGTGTATTCAAAAGCTGTTCTTCCGTTTTAAGGTTAGAAGGTGTTAATAGGACATACTGTATATAAGAAGTCTTTACAGCTTTTGATAGCATTTAACCTTCATTAAATCAATCTCAGCATACATTTGAGTATTTGTTCGTAGAATGAGCCTTGCTTTTATTCCGCAACAGCGCTGTTATTTAGTAATCACAGTCCGGCGAGCTTAGTGATTTGCTCTGACACTCAGGGCTTTTCCTTCTTCGATGCTGAGATGGAAATTTCCATCCTTTCTTTTGTCATCACCTAAATGTGCTCAACTGTTGTGTCAAAGGGCCACAAGTGTTGGAGACACACTGTTCCTGTCTGAGACAGTCCATTAGTTGATTATATGTGCTTTGTGTTCGTGTGCGTGTGTGCATGCGTGCGTCTGCGCTCTTGCACGTTAACAAGATTGATTTGGAGTGAGTGGTGAATGACTTCAATTACAGCCAGAGAAAAAAATACTTTGAGGGGAAAAAAGAAAAGCAAATCTGTGCTCTATTGTCACAAGGGTTAGGCAGCATTCAAAGTTGAATTGAAAACACAGTTCAGTTCCAGTTGAATTTTGAATGCAGTAGCAGGCATTGTACTTGGAGTTTTAATGTGAAGAAGTCAAATTAAATTGGAATGAAATTAAAAGAAATTGTTTCAGCTTCAATAATAGTAAATAATGGCACACTCTAAAATATGCTGGGTTAAAAACAACCCAGTGCGGGGTTGTTCTGGGTAGTTTTATTTAACTCAAAAATTACTATATTTCTTGCTTAAAATGATCCCAAAATAATAACATTTAGTAATATGTTCAATAAATGAACATTTATTAATAAGTTAAATAAATAATAATTAATTTTTTTTTTTTTTTAATTGCTTGTTAATAAATGTTTACCTTTTGATTGTTGCTGATGCCTCTAGTAATTATGTGTCCAACCATATACAGTAGTAATTTTTAAACAATATTTGAGTTAAATAAAATGACCCAGAATGTTGGGTTAAACATTTAAAAACAACCCAGTCGCTGGGTTTTCCATCCAGCGCTGTGCAGTGACACCTTCAGAAGATGTTCTATCATTTATTATATAGTTTACTTATTTTTTATGAATTTTTGACCATTGTAGAGGAACACTTTTCCCCCAGAAAGCTATAACTATATACTAATAGGTACAATTTTTTTATGTCAGTGTATACACTACCAGTCAAAAGTGTTTAAACAGTAAGTAATTTTTAATGTTTTTAACGTCTCTTCTGCTCACCAAAATACATCAAAAGGAGTAATATTGTGAAATATTTTTATTATTTAAAATAACTCCATTCTGTTTGAATATATTTTAAAATGTAATTATTTCCTGTAATCAAAGCTAAATTTTAGTATCATTACTCCAGTCTTCAGTGTCACATGATCCTTCAGAAATCATTCTAAAATTCTAATTTGCTGTTTAAGAAACATATTTTATTATTGTCAATATTTAAAACAGTTGAGAACATTTTTTCAGAATTCTTTTATTAATAGAAAGATCCAAAGATCAACATTTATCTGAAATACTTTTGTAACATTATAAACTACACCATTCAAAAGCTTGGAGTCAGTATAGAAATGATAGAAATTAATACTTTTATTTAGCAAGGATGCTTTAAATTGATCAAAAGTGGTGATAGAGACATTTATATATTACAAAAGATTTCAATTTCAGATGAATGCTGTTCTTCAGAACTTTCTATTCATCAGAGAAACCAGAAAAAAACCCAGTATACTCAGCTGTTTTTAACATAATAATAATAATAATAATAATAATAATAAATGTTTTTTTTAAAAACAAGTCTGAATATTAGAATGATTTCTGAAGGATCATGTGACTGGAGTAATGATGCCAAAAATTCAGCTTTGAAATCACAGGAATAAATTACATTTTAAAATATATTCAAATAGAAAATGGCTATTTTAAATAATAACAATATTTCAAAATGTTACTGTTTTTGCTGTACTTTGGTTCAAATAAATGCAGGCTTGGTGAGCAGAAGAGACTTCTTAAAAAACATTAAAAATCTTTTTAAAACATTAAAAAACTTTTGACTGGTAGTGTATATTTTTTAGAAAATCATCTGGATTTTTTTTGGCACTGTATGGCAAAAAAAAAAAAAGAAAATGTGTTTCGATGACTTGATTAATAGTGTTAAACATAGTTTGTGTAAATATATATTTGTTCTCGGAAGACTAAGGTAAAACTAATTTAAAAAAAAGATTTAAAATGCATTTATTTTATACTAAGTGTAGTTCAAGTCTATTAAAATATTTACTGACATATTGCTTTAGACTTACTGATATAAAAATGATATAAAAAAGTAATTACACTTTATTTGGAGTACTACTTGTGCATAATGCACATTTCTTAATATTAAGGCTAAAAGATGTTATGATTTTTTAAAAAAATTGTAAATATTTAAAGTGTACCTAAGTGGAATAGTTCCACTTTAGCACAATCAAATATACTTTAGTATGTCTTAAGTTGGACTTCAACAGTACTTTCGCACAATTAAAGTGCATTAAGTACAAAATTAGTTATATAGGATATTTTATTAAGTACATAATATGTAAATTTATTTGTAGTATAGATTTCAGTATATTTATGTTTCACTAGGGAATGGTGAATTTATTTTCAAATTTTAAACTGCAATTCAATAATTCTTTTTCCTGTCATTCCAGTTTAACATCCTGTGGCACAATGCCAGTTTAATTCAAGTAGCCAACTCATGAGGTGAAAGGGTGCCAATTTCTAAATTTTGAACTTTGCCCAACCCGGATACTTACGCGCATTGCACATAGACTTCTTGTTAAGGCATCATATAATTTGAAGGATTTTCTTGATCTTAAAGCACGTGAAAGGAACGCCAAAGTCCTTGATCTCTTTCAGTAATTACTGAATGTATCACTTTTCTCTTTCAGACGAGGCATCGCTCTTGAAACCATCTTTTCAGACTGGTTAGATACACCTGAAATGCCAGAGGTAAGAATAAGAAGAAAGCCAAGATGTATTTTGAGATGTTTGCTTATTCAAGCCAGATTAAATAGTCTGTGATTATGCAAAAAGAATAAAAGCAGGCTTGTTACACAACATGTAAAAGATGTATTTGTGCTACCTCTCATGCCTGTCACCCACAATGTAAAACCGTTTTAATCCATTTCCTCTTGAGCAATAGAACATAGAGCACATGCATATATCTCTCCCGGACTGACACATGGCATGAATGAAGCAGCTTCCCTTCTGCTTCAGGATCCATTTAAACTCTCCAGCATTTCTAAACTGGGCTGCCATGAGCTCTTAAACAATCGATGACTAATGTGAAACCATAAATCTGTGTTGTTTCCTATTTAATGTAGGATTTAGTAATCATTTTACAGTTTTGATTTGCTTGTGAAGATATCACGTTTCCAGCAAATACTGTGGAGGCTGTGTATGTGCAATCCTCTGATGAATGAAGATTGAAAGATCTTTTTTCACGTTGTGCGTTTTATAATAACCAGAGAAGACCACAAATGCCTTTCCGTTCATCCATCCTGAGTCTACGTCTCAAAGAAATGCATTCAAACATTCATCTCTCTCCCTTCCAGCGCAGTTTGTCTCAGTTTTGCGCTTGATTTACACTCATTCGCCAACTAGACTGACTTGCGGTGCCATTTTCATTGACGCCGCCATTGGATCTAATGACACGTGGCTGCCAAAATCAGCACTGGAACAGTTTTACTTTTGGATAAAATCCTTGTTTTTTTCCCCTGTTTGAAGCCGTTGCTTTGACTTTAAAAATATGTTTTTCTCGAACGTTCGTCTAAATAAATAATGACAGGAAATAGTCGAACCCCACAATAAACAATCACACACGCACATACGAAAGGGAGGGATGAGATGGGAACGGAGCTTTCTTTTTCATTGTGCTATTTTTAAGACGGCAAACATTTGAGCGAGCATAATAAGTCGCTATATCTGCATTTTGAGGTGGGTTTTGAGGCTGGGACAATCTGAATCTCATGACCTCCTTTGACATGGCTCGCTGTGGACTGATGCTGAAAGGATATGCTCAGAGCAGCCTACCAAATCCCAATCCTGACGTGTACCTTTTGTAGAGAAAAGCAAAGCAGCTTTCAGGTCATTAGCTGGGGTGTGACTCCATGGCAATAGCTGTGGTTCAAGACATTAGGATTCTCTGAGGCAAATTTAAGCTGGTTTTAGACAACTAGAGCTCTGTTCCAAAACCTAGCACGCGTCCTATTGCCTACATAGGATGGCGTCTTCTTGGCAGCAACCTACACTGCTGTTCAAAAGTTTGGAATCAGTAAGATTTTAGTGTTTTTTTTTTTTAGTGTCTTATGTGTATCAAGGCTGCGTTTATTTGATCAAAAATACAGAAAAAAAATYATATTGTGAAATGTTATTACAATGTAAATTATCATTTATATATATATATATATATATATATTATATAATATATATATTTTATTATATACATTAAAATCTAATTTATTTCTGTGATGCAAAGATGAATTTTCAGCATCATTACTCTAGTCAGTGTCACACAGTCCTTCAGAAATAATTCTAATATGCTGATTTATTATCAGTGCTGGAAACAGTTGTGCTGCTTAGTATTTTTTGGAACCTGTGATATTTTTTTCAGGATTCTTTGATGAATAAACATTTAAAAAGAACAACATTTATTTAAAATAAAATTCTTTTCTAACAATATACACTACTATTCAAAAGTTTGGGGTCAGTACATTTTTATTCTTTCTTTTTTGAAAGAAATTAATACTTTTATTTAGCAAGGATGTGTTAAATTGATAGAAAAGTGATAGCAAAGACTTACATTGTTAGAAGAGATTTCTATTTTGAATAAATACTGTTCTTTTAAACGTTTTATTCTTGAAGGAATCCTGAAAAAAGTATTACAGGTTCCAAAAAAATATTTGGCAACACAACTATAATTCAGCTTTGCATCACAGGAATACATTATATTTTAAAGCATATTAAAACAGAAATCATTATTTTATATTGTAATAACATTTTGCAATATTACTGTTTTTTTCTGTATTTTTAATCAAATAAATACAGCTTTGATGAGCATAAGAGACTTTTTTAGAAACATCTTACCTAAACTTTTGAATGTCAGTGTAGATGTCATGGAACCTTATTGGCAAACAGATAAAGAAAGCTTTTAGCAACTTACAAGTAGCACTTTGCACTTGCGTTTGATTTCAACAGAGTTGTTAGCAAGATACTGAGCTAACAGTGTAATGCTGTAGAAATACATAGCACATACAAATACTGGTTAAAAAAATTAATATAGTTATCTATATTATGAACATTTTTGAGTGTTGAATGACATGTTTAAATTAAAAAATGTGTAGTCAACATCTATCCCACTTTATCCATTTTGGATTTGTTTTTCACAGAGCATTTTTATTGCATTAGATTTGTTTGTCTTCTTCTTAAAGGATACATACAATGCTGCTTTAGAATTTCTTAAACACAAGGTATCTTAAAGGGGTCATCAGATGCAAAATTTAATTTACATGTTATTTGAACATAAATGTGCGTTGGCAGTGTGTGTACGCAACCACCCTATAATGATAAAAATCCACCCAGTGCTTTTTATTTAGTTGATTGACACGGCCGTCTTACCTTAGACCCACCCTGAGTGAGCTGTGAACAGTCCGCCATTGTTTCGATGCTGGATCAGGAGTAGACAAGAATGTCTCCAAAGCGGTTGAGGTGTTGCCGGATGTAATAATGAACATAGTAGGCATCTTTTACTCCCGACATCTGAGCCGCTGAAAACGCAAAGGATTAACGTTATTTTCGTTTTTGAAGGGAATGCGCCAATCCCAGTTAAACAAGGTCGCACAAATTATTCATGATGCAGCTTCACCTGGGTTTTTATGAATCTTTGCAAATCGCCTTTCCTAATAATGTGCTAGTTAGCAAGTTATCGCGTCTAAAGTAAACATTGCAGCTCGTAACCCCACAGAAAAGAGGGGCGGGGTGAGCAGAGCTCATTAGCATTTAAAGGAACATGCAACAAAACAGGTTGCTGTGAACAGAGCTGATTTTGAGAAGGCAAAAAGAGTGTTGTTTTACATTACCATTGAGAAATTTTAATCAAAGCATCTTGTAGACTTTTAATTAAGACCCTAAAGGATCATATCAACTTGTGGAAAATGGGCATCCGATGACCCCTTTAAAAAGATAAGAGTACTTATGTTGTTTCAAAACTGTATTGCGTTCTTCCAAAACAAAATTTGGACCTAGGACTAGGCGATAAATCGATGACGATAATTATCGTTATCAGTCAAACTCAGAATAATTAAATTTCACCATATGAAAATGAGGTTGCTACAATTTTTACAGATATTACTGATTTTGATAATAAACATAAATCTTTATCTGCATCCTAACTCAGGCTACTATCAAATATGTATTTCGAAGAGACCAAAAAATAAATTTTTATTAATATTGTCAGGCGACACAAACGTGTTTCTTGGTTTGAAGAAATATTACTGATTAAAACTGCAGAACTAATCTTTTTTTTTTCGTATTAAGATATTTAGTTTGTTAAGGAAAAATGACTGGAAAAAGTGTAAAGAATTAAAAAACATGAAGTGTTTGTCACGTTCTGACCATAAAGAATAGTTTAAAGCCACAATTAACCATCTGGTTTTTTGCAACTTTCACATTGTAGCAAAAATCTGCCTTTAAACTTGAAAGAAATAAAAATTTGACATTTATCCTGATAATTATCGATATTGACTGATATGAAAAAAACTTATCGTAATAATTTTTTGCCCATATCGCCCAGCCCTAGTTGGACCCCCTTGACTTTCGTTGAATGAACAAGAAAACAATTTTCAGAATATCTTCTTTTGTATTCTACAAAGAAAGCTCATACAAGTTTGGTACTGCATAAGTTTCCTACATTCATAATCATTTGTATGTTGGTACTGTTGCCTTAATATACTGCCTCTGTAAGCAGCTCGCTAGATTTTGGAAAACAGCATAGGTGGCATTCACTTAAATGTCAAATCTGCTGCCACCTTAGTGATCAGGTGCAGATTCATGTCCAGTTATTTTAGCACTCAAAAGAGGAACTGAGTGTGTGTTTGAGGGACAGGTTTGAGAGTGTGTGAGTGTGTATTTTTGTCCACTTCTTGCTGTTTGACTGTGTGTGTGTGTAAATACAGCTAGAACACAAAATCTAGTGCTGGGCAGCTGCCTTTCTAAAAATAAATAATTAAATACATAAATAAAAAGATCTCTTTGAGGAAAATTTTTGTCTATGAGTGACAAACTAGCAAAAGAGTAGCAATGAGCAACAGCTAATGAAATCCCATGTCTCCCCAACTGCTGTCTCATCCACAATTTTTTTGTGCCAATCAGTGTAAAAAATCGTCTGCAAGCCATTCTTTTGTGTTATTTGTTGACATGCTGCCATAAATCGGCCCTAGTGTTTCTCTGTGTATGAAATTTTAATTAAAATTAGAAATTTGGAGTCATAATTGCAGTTAGTGCAGGGAATAATTTAGTTTAAAGGGATAATTCACCTCAAAAGATGAAAATTCTGTCAATAATAACTCACCCTCATGTCGTTCCAAACCCGTAAGACCTTCGTTCATCTTCGGAACACAAATTATGATATTTTTGATGAAATCCGAGAGCTTTCTGACCCTGCACAGACAGCAATGCAATTGACACGTTCAAGGCCCAGAAAGGTATATGAACGTGCATCGAAAACTGACATAGCAGAGATAAAAATGGTTGAACAAAGTCGTTATTTTTTCTTTGCACACAGAAAATATTATCGTAGCTTCATAACATTACGGTTGAACCACTGATGTCACATGGAGTATTTTAATGATGTCCTTACTACCTTTCTGGACCTTAAATGTGGTAGTTACATTGCTGTCTATGTCATTGCTGTCTCATCAAAAATATCTTTATTTGTGTTCTGAAGATGAACGAAGGTCTTATGGGTTTGGAACGACATGAAGGTGAGTAATTAATGACAGATTTTTCATTTTTGGTTGAACTATCTCTTTAATGTGTAATAATTTTTGTACGTACAGTAGTAAGCTCAGCCTTTAATTGTGCAGAAGCGGATGACCTTTGGCCTTGAAAATAGTTATTATATTTTGATGAACAATTACAAAGATGAATATGTTTTGTGCATCAATGAATCATATCAAGCGTAGTAAGACGAGGAATGTGTATGAAGAAGTAGGAAGGATCTGACTATTTAACAGATGATAAAGTATAAAAGCCCATCTCAAGTTCAGACAGAGAGCTGTGAGAGCAGTTAGCACGTCTGTCATCGTAAAAAGCAGCTGTCGCTGTTGTGCCGCCAACACAAGGGCAACATCCCACTGTTAACTGTTCAACACCAATTTAGTTCTGAGCGCGCCGTGTTTAGGAGTTCGTACAGACGGACTACTACAGAAATACTACATTTACCGTATATACGGTCAGCGTGTGTGTTTGCGAGCGTGTTTGTGTGCGTACTTTACGAGTTTGGCAGCGAGAGGGGGCTGATTGCAGTGTCTTGCAGGCGCACAAAGGCCTGGCTGTGCCGGGAATGAACCAGGCAATCTGGGCCGTAAAACTGCTATGTGTGGTATCCAAGTTAACAATGGCAGTTTGCAGCCCGAGAGTCAAATTCTGCTCTGCCCACTCTCCTTTCCCGAAAGTGCACAAGAGTCAAAAAACACACATACATAGACACGCACACATTTTGCAGACTTTCTTTCTCTCTTCCCTGGGGTAACAAAAATACATCTATTTAACTCTTAAAGTGGCTAATAAAGTCATGAACGCACATAAAGACACACTTTGTTGAGGAGAGGTGTGCTTCTTCTCCATGCAATTTGAATTACAATTTTCGCCTGGCAGACAATAAAACGGATGGAAAAATCCATAGACTTGCTTTTAAAGAGAAACCTGAGCCATATTTTTGGATCAGAGTGTCTTGGCTGTTATTCAGACTGCATGGGAAATCTGTTTTGTTTTTTGTTTTGTTTTGTTTTGCTTTGCTTTGTTTTTTGTTTTGTTGACTTGCATTTAAAGAGAAACTCGAGCCATATTTGGGACCAGAATGTCTTGGCCGATATTCAAAATACAAGGGAATGCATTTGTTTGTTTGTTTAGTTTAGTTTTGTTTTGTGTTTTTTGTTTTTCTGTTTTGTTTTGTTTTGTTTTGTTGTTTTGTGATTTGTGTTTTTTTGTTTAAATTTGTTTTGTGATTTATATTTTTTTGTTTTTATTTTTGTTTTTGCTTTGTTTGGTTTTTGGGTTTGTTTTCTGTTTTGTTTTTTTATTTAGTTTAGTTTTTTTGTGATTTGTGTTTTTTGATTTGTGTTTATGTTTTTCGTTGCGTTGTGTTTTGTGTTTTATTTTGTTGTTTTGTGATTTGTGTTTTGTTGTTTTGGTTTAGTTTTTTGTTTTGCTTGGTTTTTGTTTTATTGTTTTGTTTTGTGTTTTGTGTTTTTTGTTTAGTTTAGTTTTGTGTTGTTTAGTGTTTTTGTGTTTTGTAATTTGTTTTGTGTTGTTGTGTGATGTTTTGTTGTTTTGTGATTTTTTTTCATCTTTGGTTTTGTTTTATGTTTTGTGTTTTGCGATTCTGTGTGTTGCATTGTGTGTTGTTTTGTGTTTCGTTTTGTTGTTTTGTGATTTGTGTTTTTTTGTTGTTATTTTTGTTTTTTGCTTTGTTTGGTTTTTGGTTTTGGTTTTTATTTAGTTTAGTTTTTTTGTTTTTTTGTGTTTTGTTTTATTTTGTGTTTTATGTTTTTTGTTGCGTCGTGTGTTTTGTTTTGTTTTTGTGTTGTCTTTTGTTGTTTTGTTTTTGTTTTGTTATTTTGTGATTTGTTTTTTTTGTTTTGGTTTAGTTTTTTGTTTTATTGTTTTGTGTTTTGTTTTTTGTTTAGTTTTGTTTTGTGTTGTGTAGTGATGTTTTGTGTTTTGTTTTGTTTTGTTTTGTGTTGTAGTATTGTGTTTTGTTTTGTTGTTTTGGTTTGTTTTTTTTTGACTGACTTTCATAGTTATTTGTGGCCAGAATGTTTTTTTGTTTGTTTGTTTACGGAAATAAAGATTAAAACGATTATAATTGGAAGATATGAAACTGAAAATATGTTTTTATGACTCCAAAACTTAAAACAAAAAATGTATGAATATTCTATATAAAAATGATCTGTTTTTTTTTTAGAATATGTACATTTTTCGATTTTTATAAAATTAATATTTAATGCCACTATTTAAATTATACAGTTTAACACACTAAAGACTAAACACACACACACACAAAATTAAATAGAAAATAAAAATAACCATCATAGAGAGACTCTACTTCTGCAAAATAGACTTAAAGAAAAACTAAATAATAAAACAGAAATAAAACTACATAAAAACTATAATAACCCTGTATCAAATTGCAAAACTACAACGCTTTAGGTCAATAAGACAGAAAGATCTGATTTTTGTTGCCTGTCTTGACACTTGAGGATGTGGGCTCAGGAGCCAATAAGTGACCCTCTAGCAACCGTTCAATCACATAGCAACACTTTGGTGACCAACCACAACACACACAAAATTGTACAAAATTCACTTGATGCCAAAAATATAATTAAAGCAGATTGTTCGAAAGACCTTTGGTGTGTGACTATGGTAATACCTGATACCATCACTTGACTTTTCTGAAATGGATAGGGGACATCATTGCCTCTGTTTTCTCTTCTCTTATCTCCCACATGTTTCTTATTACCTGCGAGAGGCCGTGTCAGCCTGTCTGTGAGATCCTTCTATACCTGCCTTTGTGTTTACACACCTCTACGCACACACGGCTCATCAGTTTTAAAGAGACAGTCCCTGTGAAAGCAGCGGCCCCGAGAGAAATGTGTGTGTGTGTGCGTGCTTGCGTGTGTGACGGAGAGAAGAGACAAACGGCCCCTCCTCTGGCTGCACGGGGAGTGAGCGCTGTTGATTACAATGAAGCTCCGCTCCCAGACCTTTTACTGCCGCTACTGCCGTCTGCTCCCCCACACGCACACCTCATCTCTCTGCCTCCTCCTTTTCTCACTCGCTCCCCTCCTTTCTCTTTCCTCCCTCTCTCAGCGAGGGGAAGGTATTCAGTGCGCCGGCGGTGCGAGCTTTAATAAGGTTAAGTGCAGCGCGAGCGTGCGGAAGATCTCGCAGGAGTCGCGAGCGAGGATCTTTAGAGGAGAACTCCTCCGTTTCAACTTAATGAGGGGATTTTGTCCTCCGTTTTACACTCGTGCTCCTGAGCTTGCTGTGTCGAGTGGTTAGTTCCCATCAAGGAACAAGTGATTCTCTCTCTCTCTCTCTCTCTCTGTCTCTCTCTCTCTTTCCACTCAACATTCTGCTGATCTCTTCCTCTTGTTCAGTGGCTGAGGGACGCCTGCTCAGAATGGTTGCGGACTCCAGCGGTGGAAGAAGTCAAAGGAGAGGTAAAGCACTTTTTTTTAACTCTTGAAGCGCCCGTTGAGCACCTGTTTATATCTTACATCCTTTACAGATTGATAGTTCTGTGCTGTATAACCTGTAGCACTTCATATGCTTCTTTGAAGCGAACTTGTTAACTTTTACAACAGTGGATCTGCTGTTTTAAGAAAGTCTTGGGGCATGTTTGCGGTTTGAACCGTCTTTATTGTGTATTGCGGCTAGTATATGCCGTTTCTTGTACCTGGAGCATCACTCAGTGGCTAAGAGAGGAAATCACACAGTTATTTTTGGTTTGTGAAGTGAGAAGTGAAGGATTTCACCCTGTGTGATTTTTGTATTGAGTGATTGTATCTGTTTCTCTGATGTATGAATGACGTCCTTCTGCTTAGAAACTGTTGAAATGAGCTCGTATGTGCTGAGTGCATCTTGTTAACTATTTCATCCCCAAATGAAAATGTGGTGCGGCAGGTATTTTACGATGTCTTTGTCTCTCTCACCTTCTCTCTCTCTCTCTCTCTCTCTCTCTCTCTCCCGCCCTGCTCTGCCTCCTCTTCCGCAGGTTGCAAAATGGATTCACTTCAGTGGCTCTGGTGGAAAGGGCAGCAAGCGGAAAAGAGCAGGGCCCAAGGTTAACTTCAAAGAGGTAAGACCCCGCCAAGCAGGCTTTAAATAGATCTCATCCCACCCGTTTGTCTTCCCTGCATCAATTTCCCTCAGCTAGGTCGCTCCAGATTAAAACACATCTGTAGTCTTGCTTAATCACGCCTAATGAAGTCTTCTCAAGTTGCCATTTTAGACTCGCCCAAGTTTGCACGTAGTTTTGTTGTGGAGCTGGGCTCCATATCAGATTTTAGCACGCAGATGATGTACTGGAGGGCATCGAATGCTGGAGAAGGGTTTGCACATACGCCCGTCTCGTGTGTCCGCCCCTTGGCCGGCCGACAACAGAAGATAGGTTGAGAAAAAAAATCAAGGCACAATCTGAAATAGCTTGTGCCATGCCATGTGATGGGAGTGAGTCACTCCTTTGAGGTTTAGCTTCAAAATGGCTGGCAGGGAAGAAGATACCTGTTGCTCATTCCGCCTGAGTTTATGCGTGTGCATGAGCGTGATGTTTTTGTGTATTCTCTTTCGCTCTGTGTTTATCGAAACTTCCAAGTTATGCATACGTGTATACAGATTCCTCCGTAAGTCTTCACCCAAATTGTCAAACAGTTTGTCTCGGCGAAACTCGCGCACATGTGGGATCTGCACGCCGACTGGACGTATACCAAACAGTGCGGGCGAGCCTCTATTAAAGTATGTTCACAAATCAGACGGCGGAATTAGCATCATAAACTGTGTTGAGCGTGTGTATTGCGTGTTTCAGCTAGTGTGATTTAGGTTATGTCATCTTCAAGTTTCAGCACTGATGTAATGTCTGCTTTGAGATCCTGTTTTTGTCACTTCGGTGGTAGGTGTGTATCAGTGGCTGGAGCTAAGAGACTATTTTGTCTGGATATGTCTTGGGGAAAGGACACTCTTAAGTGGCACGTTTTACAGCTGCTAAGATGTGAAGTGTTAACCCCTACTGAAAGTATTGTGGTGGTACCAAGGTATAGTGGCGGTGTCAGATGATAAATCAGTGGTATTTTGATTAGGGTTCAAATGTCTGAGACCACCAATAATATGGTTTTATTGTGCTTTTTTTAGTTAAAAAAAAAATTATATATATATACAAAAATATAAATACAATTCATAATATAACGTAATATAATATAATTTATTTTAAAGCTAGAATTTATTTATTAGGATTTTAAATAATTTTAAAAAATTGCATACAATTCATAATATATATATATGAATATATAATTTATTTTAAAGCTAGAATTTATTTATTTGGATTTTGGATAATTGCAAAAAAATAAATTCATAATGTAATATAATATAATATAATTTAATATTATATTATATATATTATATAATATAATATAATTATAATATAATTATAATTAATTTTTAAGATAGAATTATTTAGTAGGAGTTTAAACAATTGCAAAAAATACAATTCAGAACAATATAATAATATAATGTAATATAATATAATATAATATAATATAATTTAATATAATATATAATTTATTTTAAAGCTAGAATTTATTTATTAGAATTTTGAATAATTGCAAAAATATATATATACAAATCAGAATAATATGTAGCATAATATAATATAATATAATATAATATAATATAATATAATATAATATAATATAATATAATATAATTTATTTTAAAGCTGGAATTTATTTATTCGGATTTTGAATAATTGCAAAAATATATATACAAATCAGAATAATATGTAATATAATATAATATATTATAATATAATATAATATAATACAATTTCATATATAATATAATATAATTTATTTTAAAGCTAGAATGTATTTATTAGGATTTTGAATAATTGCAAAAATATACAAATCAGAATAATTATAATATAATATAATATAATATAATGTAATATAATTTCATATATAATATAATATAATTTATTTTAAAGCCAGAATTTATTTATTCGGATTTTGAATAATTGCAAAAATATATATACAAATCAGAATAATATGTAATATAATATAATATAATATAATATAATATAATATAATATAATATAATATAATATAATATAATTTCATATATAATATAATATAATATAATTTATTTTAAAGCTAGAATTTATTTATTAGGATTTTGAATAATTGCAAAAATATACAAATTACAGTAATAATATAATGTAATATAATGTAATATAATTAATATAATGTAATATAATATGATATAATATAATATAATATAATATAATATAATATAATATAATATAATATAATATAATTTATTTTAAAGCTGCATTTATTTATTCGGATTTTGAATAATTGCAAAAATATATATACAAATCAGAATAATATGTATCATATTCTAATATAATATAATATAAAGCTGGAATTTATTTATTCAGATTTTGAATAATTGCTAAAAAATTACATTTCAAAATATATAATAATATATAATTTATTTTAAAGCTAGAATTTATTCATTAGGATTTTGAAAAACTGCAATAAAATGTATATACAATTCAGATTATATATATATAACTTTTTTAAAATGATTATAAGTCCTAAAATCTATTAAATCCTATGTAAATCCGCTTAAAACTTTTTCTTGGTTTAAATAAAAAACAAAAAGAGATTTTTTTCAGTGTGGTCTTTCTTACCCCGATGCATATTACATATGAAATGATTTCCATATTCTTGTGCCACGGTTTTTCAAGTAAGGCGAAGTATGTACTCACTGATTTATCATATAAACCCGGGTCTAGTTGGGATATTTTCAATATGTGATATTTCTAAACATGTTTTACAGATGTTAGCTGTGAACCCTTTCCACAGCACACCTCTCTCAACGAGTAGAGAAGCTCAGTCTTTCTGGCACCTGGCGAATTGACACATTTGTTACATGTAACTTCAGAGAACAGTGATGGGGGGGGTGTACATAGAGAGAGACAGGCCCATGAAAGAGAAGAAAGACCAATTACAGTCCAGTTGGCTCTGTACAATGACCAGGGTGGGGACGGAGGGAGAAAGAGAGAGAGACAGCGATTGTTTGAAGTGGTGCCATAAAAGCCAACCTGAAAGGAAACACTGGTGACCCCTCCTCTCCTCATGCCCCCTTCCTCTCGCACACTACCCCACCCCCTGCTCGTGTAAGGCGGTGGGAGCCCCTGGCTCTGTCCAGGTGTATTTTATATTGCACATTCACAGACTTCAAAAGCAGGCGCCCCATCCTCGGCTCACCCATAAATCAAGCTCAGGCCGGGCCCTTAAAGCGACGTAGGGCCGAGAGGAGAGCATGTGGGCCCTACAGGCAGCGCAGCGAACGCTCTGCTCTCATAGGTAATTACATCATAGGTAATTGGCACTGTTCAAGTCCAGACACCCCCCGCTAACCTCAGACTGAGATCAGGGTCACTTTAATGTGAAATGAAAGTTTTGGGCCGGAAAAGAATGGGGTTTTATTGCCTCCCATTTGAGCGTGCAAGGGTGTGTAGGTGTGTGAGTGTGTGTGTGTGTTTGGGGAGTTGCTGTGCTATATTAGTTACGCTTTGTGATAATGAGCTTCATTTTGCTCCATTTTCATCCAAAGCCAAGCTAATGAGAGAGCCTGTCTGCGCCGGCTAATCACAGAGACAGAGGGACCGACCTCTAGTACGCGCTCATACGTTATCTAGCCTCCCACATAGCTGCTCACCGTTATACAAGGTGAAATATTGGCATTGCTCCACAGGTGTCTTGTTTGAAAGTCACTACTTTAGCAGATGCTTGTATCCAAAAACTACATGTGTTATTTTCTTATTTCAGTATATTCAGACTATTTTCGACTGGTTCTGGTAGGAACCGCTGCGGAGTGGCTCCGGCTACAAAGTTCTTCCGCAATATGCGTGCAGTTCTGTTTATTAACGTCAAAGATTACGGACTGCAGCTTTAAATTTATTCTTAGTTCCGAAATCTGACTTGCGAATTCATATAACCAACAGAGGAAGTCAGTCTCAAAAATTATATTATATTATATTATATTATGTGTTCATTTTGTAACTTTTTGTTTTAAGCTAAAAAAGCGAACTAGGTGATTTATTTAAATATTTTGAATTCATGAATTCATTTTTTATTTGTTTATTATTTATAAAAAATAAAATAAGAATTTAAGTTATGCATTTTCAATATTTTGGGTCGGTAAGATTTTTTTTTGTGTCTTTTATGTTCACAAAGGCATTTATTTGATCTTTTAATTCTAGGTGTTTTTAGGATTGTAAATACTTTAACAAAAGTTATAACAAAATAATTATATAATGTTCTTTATAACTTTTTTGAAATTATTCCAAATTCTAAAACTCTTTTTATATTGAAATGAATAATATACTATAATATAATGTAATATACTGTTTATTTTAAAGCTAGAATCTATTTATTAGGATTTTGAAAAAATAAATTACATACAATTAATAATATTATATTATTATATTACGCTATAACTTTACTAAGATATATATTTAAGTTATAGTTTTTTCATTATATTACCATTCAAAATATTGGATGTTTTTCATTTTTTTAGAAGTCTTTTATGCTCACCAAGGCATTTATTTTATCTTTTAATTCTATGTATTTTTAGGATTTAACAAACGTTATGACTTAAAAAAATTGTATAATGCTCTTCATTACTTTTAAAATGATTTAAAACTTTGTTTTAGATTTAAATAATATAATAATATAATATAATATGACATAATATAATATGATATGTTGATAATATAATATAATATAATACGATATGATATGATATAATACAATATAATATTATATTTTTTCAAAGCTCAAAGTTTATTTATTAGGAATTTTAGTAAAAATGAGTAAAATGTAAAAAAATTTGAGTAAAAATGTAAATAAATAAAAAAGGAAATGTAAATAAATTACATACAATTAAGAATTTTACATTATTGTATTATATTATGTTACATTATATCACATTACATAATAAATATTATAATACATTATAATACATTAATACAAATATTATATACATTATAATATTATCATTTAATAATAATATAAGTTATACATTTTATCATTACATTACTATTTAAGTTTGAGGTCGGTTTTTTTTTTTTTTTGAAAGAAGTCTTTCATGCTCACCAATGCTGCATTTATTTTATCTTTTAATTCTAGATATTTTTAGATAATTTAAGAAAATGTGACAAAAAAGTTATATAATATTCTTCGTAACTTTTATTAATTGATTCAAAATTTTATAGTTCTTTTATTTAAATAAATAGTATAATATAATATAATATAATATAATCAGTTATAGCTTTTTCAGAATTCTTTGATAAATTAATAGAAAATTTCTTAACATTGTAAAAGTCTTTACTGTCACTTTTGATCAATACAATGCATTCTAGCTGAATAAAATAATTAATTTCTGTATTAAAAATAAAAAGTCTCTCAAAATTGACACAGTTGCTCCATTCCATCTCTCAGCTACCAGTCCAGTTCTCATGTATTTTTTCGCCCTTTTTTACACTTATTTTACACTTATTGGCCATTATTATGCTATTAATAGGGATAGTAAAGAAGGGCTAGAAAGATTTGGTGAAACGATAGGTAAACGGAATCAGGAAATGAAATGCGAGCCAGACTCGAACTTGCATCACTCTCATTTACCCACTGCACCGTAACCCCTCATCATATGCGCTAAGCTGATTAGGCAGTATTGTTGGAGGTTTAGGCCATATTGTTGATTTAGGGAAGAGATAATCTAACGGCTAGACACTATAGGAAGTTCCTCAATCCTCTGAGGTTTGGGTCTTGTGAAATCTTTCTTTGTATATACAGTGTCAAAGAAAGGAATGCTGGGTTGTCTGAAATTAAGGTCACATTCATGAGTAACATAATCCTTCCGCAGCGCCTGAAACCATAGCGACACGCAGATACACCGAACTCCTAATCTATATTCTTCATGGTCATTTCTTCAATTCCTTTTTCGGCATTTGTTTTATACGCTCGTGTTCTCCTCTGAATGCGCGCTGGAATGTAGATGAAAGCGCTTCCTTGCGGGACGATGTGTTTTTGAGCCTAATCCAAATTCCTGTTGTGTGCTGACATTACGGTTACTCCGCATAGCCAAATGGATGTTCCTGTGGCCCGTTCGATATTTTTGCGGTAATGTACGCCACTCAGGTTTATCTGACAGCATAAACCCATTTTCCTTTTCACTACCGTGCGCACAGATGTCCAACAGCGCGCTTGATTGCCATGACCTGTTTCCTTCAGTTCCTCAGAGTCTCAGACTCACTCTTTCCCTTAAGTTTTTTTTTTTTTTTTTTTTTCCACGTGCGCCGCATCCTGAACCCAAAGCTGATTTATGGATATGAAGGAAGAGGTAAAGGAAGTAGGCCCCTCAATCCAGATCCTCTCTGAAGACCTAAGAGCACAAAATGACAGACTGTAGGTCTAATGTCTGAAGTTGTGTGTATGTGTGTGTGATAGAGAGGGGGATGTCTGCATTTAGTGAATATTTTGGCATCAGACAAGGCACAAGTCGATCCAAAAATGCGAGGTTACGTGCGACTGCCAGGGCTGGAATCTCATTTGCACTGTTATTAGAGACGAGCTCAGTTCGGCGGGATCCATGAGAAGCAACAAATAGAAAGATCCATAAACAAAATCAAAACAAGACTGACCTTTTCACTTGCTGCTCCTCCTTTGCCAGGAGTAAAGGGAAGAGGTGGGGGGGGTCTCCTCCATTACTTCTGACTCATTCCTCACATGAGTTAACGGCACGTCAGGGAAAATACGGGAATACAAAGGAGCGACTGCTGATATTGGCAGGGTAGTGCTTCACATACAGACTCAGACAAATACGTCATATCATATTTTCTTAATCAGAATATTTGAGGTTTTCCAGTAAAAAAAAAAAAAAAGTTCTGAACTCTGACACATATACCTCTATGAATTTAATGAACACAAGCTAAAGTATTATTATATTATATTATATTATATTATATTATATTATATTGTTGATTTTGTAACTTTTTGTTTTAAACAAAGGAGGTGAACTAGGTGGTATATTTTAATATGTTGAATGTAGTCTTTTTTTTTATATGTTTATTTTTTTTATAAAAATGGAATAAGAATTTGAAAGTTTGGGATCATTAAGAATTTTATTTTCATGTTTTCAAAAGAAGTCTTTTATGTTCACAAGGGCATTTATTTGATCTTTTAATTATATATATTTTTTGGGTTTTTGATAATTTAACAAAAGTTATGACAAAAATATTATACCTGTATTATACCTGTTTAAATTATTAAAAATTCTAAAACATTTTTTAGATTTAAATGAATATAATAAATATAATAATATAATATAATATAATATAATATAATATAATATAATATAATATAATAATAATAAGTAAAAAAGAAAAAAAAAGAGAGATTGTGTGTGTGTGTATATACATATATATAATGGTATTTTATTATTTATGTTATAATTACATTATATTATATTTATTGTTATTATGTACATTTAAAAAATAAAAGTAAAATGAAGATATTATTAAAAAAAAATATTTATTTTGGATACGTCTTAAATAAAATGTATTTCTTATCTCATTGGTACCTAATAATAATAGTAATAATAATCATTTTTATTTATTTGTTCATTTATTTGGTGTTGTTTTGTGTAAATCTTACTTAATTGTGAAAAAACATGTATCCCATATTTTATTCAGGAAATGTTCAGTAAAAGTTTTTTTTTTCATTAAAATTAAAAAATGTTATTGTTTTAAAACAGATTATATAATTATTTTAATTAATTTATACTAAATACATTTTTTTTCAACACACATTCTCTGAAAACAATAAATATTCTTTAAAATAATTTCTTTAAAATCAGTATTATTTTGTTTTTCAGTAAAATATTGAATTTATACATTTATCTGAGCCATAAAATTAGTATAATATATCTTGAATTAAATGTGATGTATTAATATGAATTAAATTAATTTTGTAGGTAACACTTTGCAATAAGTTTCATTAGTTAACATTAGTTAACTGCATTAGTTAACATGAACTAAGAATGAACAGTAGTTTCAAAGCATTTGTTAATCTTTGTTAATTTCATCATTTACTAATGCATTTTCTCTTAAAACAATAAATATTCTTTAAAATCATTTCTTTAAAATCAGTATTATTTTGTTTTTCAGTAAAATATTGCATTTATACCTTTTTCTGAGCCATAAAATTGGTATAATATATCATGAATTAAAATGATTTTTTGGTAACACTTTACAATAAGGTTCGTTAGTTAATATTAGTTAACTACACTACTTAACATAGACAATACTTCCACAGTTTCAAATTCTGTAAGTTTTCTACAACAGTTTTGCAGCGAAGTAGAAAAAAATTGAAAACAAGGTTTGCTTTATTTAAATTCTTCCAGCTTTGTGTATTTTTACTGGAAAAACTGACGCAAATACAGAGATTTTCATGTCGTGGAGGAGTGTGTGTGGATGTGGGTGAGAAGAGAGAGATGTCACATGTGTCTCTTGTCTGCATGTGTGGGAATGATCCAGGGTCCATGTCCAATTGCGGAGGAGCAAGTGAAGGGCAGAGGCTGTGGAGAGGAACAAATGCTAGAGAGAATAAACCATGAAGTCATGTGCTTTTTATTACACTCACACACACACGCACACACACTACATTTCACATTCCTCACATCAGAGGGGTTTATACAACATGCAATCATTTAACCAGAAAAGTTATTTTAAGTTTGAATGTATTTAAACTTCAAAGTCAGATGCAGATCAACTCAAAGCTGTAACCAGTATCGCCAACTGGATGACTAACTGGCGTTATGAAAACCTAAACATCGCACATGTGCTGCTGTGTTTGAAGTGGTTTGATACATGCTTTTTAGCATTAAATTGATTTTGTTTAAAGTTCAAAGTTAACATCTACTGATGATGCTTGCAAAACATTTTCAAGGGCCGTCAAGGATGCTCTTTAGAGGCAGAAGATGCATTTCCAGCATCTACCTGTTGCCATAAAAACCCATGCTGGCAGTTTCTCCACATTTTTCCTGTTACTAAGACTGAATTCCTGGATATGAGTGTGTATTAGCATTCGCCTGTGCACACATGTCTGCGTTTTTATTGTGAATTGCATGGCTGAGAATTTCCACAGTCTGCTTTGTGCTATATGAGGATGCAATAAGCCATGTTCTCAAAAGAGCTCTTGCGTCCAACTTCCTATGCAAGCCCATCATAATCAGCAAACCTCATATAGCTGATGGGTTTTATTTGATACGGTAATTGGGCGCAGTCGCTCGCTAGAGAACAGCGTCGAGGGTTGTAATGCAGACCCAGGGTCTTTAAAAGCCAGAGCATTATATGAACAGTATGTATATAAAAGGCTCTGCCGCTCCTGGTGCACGAAAGCAGAACTCTGCGGTCTCTCGTTTTTTTTTTTTTCTCTCTCTATCCAGCATAGAAGCACTTTAACATGTGTCTGGAGACTTCTGGGTTTTAATGTGGTACTCAGCGTAAGCTTAAAGGGATAGTTTACGAAAATTAAAATTCTGTCATTGATAACATCGTTCCACATAAGCGTTGTTTTGGACCCCATTGACTTCCACTGTACAAAAGCGTACTTCAAAATATCTTCTTTTTGTGTTCCACAGAATGAAAAAAGTCCAATTTCGAAACGTATGTGACCCTGAACCACAAATCCAGTCATAAGGGTCAATTTTTGGAAACTTTAATGATCTGAAAGCTGGATAAATAAGCTTTCCATTGATGTATGGTTTGTCAGGATAGGAAACTATTTGAAAAAAATCAAAATATTGAGAAAATCGCCTTTAAAGTTGTCCAAATGAAGTTCTTAGCAATGCATATTACTAATTAAAAATTAAGCTTTCATATATTTATGGTAGGAAATTTACAAAATGTCTTAACGGAACATGATCTTTACTTAATATGATTTTTGGCATTAAAAAAAAAATAAGTTTGACCCATACAGTGTATTTTTGGCTACTGCTACAAATATACCTGTGCTACTTATGACTGGTTTTATGGTCCAGGGTCACATATTTAGTGGACTCTTTTGTCAAAAATGACAGGTGGAAAGTTTGTTTCGACAGTTTCTTCAACAAATATCATTGTAGTATTCGATTCAGATCATTACGTTTTTAATCGGCAAGCGCTTTTCGCTCAAAAGCCTAAGCTGAGCTTTTCTCTGAGGAATAGGGCTTGAAGCTTTTAACGTGAGTGGTTTCCTCACCGAAAACTAGCTAGCAACATCTCCAGTGTCATTAAATACCATCTGTGTTTGTCTTTCCAGCGCACATGGAAAAGGCATCAGTTAGGAAATACACAGACACACATCGCTCTAACTGATTACATATGGTTGCCCCTCACTATTTCCACAACCGTGACGTTCGAGCTCCAATTGGATTTATGTCAAATACCAATTTGTGAATAAATGCGCCGCCTTAAATGGGAGCTAGCGTATAACGCTCGTGTTAAACGACTCCGCGCATGTTTTGCATCATGTTCCACGGGCCTCATTTGGTGGGAAATGAAATCAACGGTCACGAATAAAAAAACCTAGTGAAGTGACTCGGGCATCACTTCATCTCATTTCTCACTGGTCGTAAGCGGCGCGCTCCGACATCTGTCTGGTAGGAGAAAAAGCAGCGTTTCGGTAATGAGCGAGGGAGACGGCGGGTCTCACGGACCACTATGGTGCTATTAGCCTCATTGAGTTTCCCCCTCCCTTCTCACTCTCTAAAGGTCTACAGAGCAGACTTGTAAAGCCCACAGCATACACGGCAGGCTCTTTAATGTAGGGACTTAATGCTGTTGGGCTCACAGGCGCGGAGATTATCGAGGGAGACACATATGAATCCAATAACAGAGACTTTTAAAGGGGTTTATTTGTCGTTAGGCGTACAGATCAATTTGGGCCGTTTTAGCCAAAGTGCTTCCGTCAAAGTAGAAAATCGTAATAGGACTTTGGGCTATGAAGGCTGTAACTGTCCAAACTGCATTTTCTTTCTCTGAAAGCTTGTAACAAGTAGGTAGTTTAGAGGCACACAAAAAACTGTTACTTATGAACTACTAAACTACTTAATTTGGTTTAAAAAAGTCTGCTTTATTAATGACCTAGTGACCTTAACTAAATGACTGCACTACAGTACCATGTGATTTCAAAGCTCGAATTTGAATATGTTTAATATGTAGAAACAGCAAATCAGCACATTATAATCATCATGTGACACTGAAGACTGGAGTAATGATGCTGAAAATGTAGCTTTGATCACAGGAATAAATTACATTTTTAAATATATTCTGACAGAAAGCAGTTATTTTAAATGGTAAACGTATTTCACAATATTACTGCTTTTGCTGTATTTTGGATCAAATAAGTGCAGTCTTGGTAAGCTTAAAAAAACATTTAAATTAAAAATCTTAAATGAAAAACTTTTGACTGGTTGTGTATCATTTAGTTAAGGAGTTTTTACCGAATTAAAAGAAAAAGCATAAAATTTTTTTAAAAAGTGAAAAACAGGTCTGATCACAAGTAGGCACATAACTGTAATGCAATATGGTTGTATTTAATTGCCAATGTTGCATTTTTGGAATAAACACTCCTAGAAATAGATGTATTCCTGCTATTTTTATGAATTTGTATCATAACTGAATAATTCTGCAATTTATTTTTCTCTGTGGTTTGAGAAAAATACTGTTAGTTTGATGATTTTTAAAATGTCTCTTATGCTCACCAAGACTGCATTTATTTAATTTAAAATACAGTGAAATCTGTAATATTGTGAAATATTATTACAATTTAAAATAACTGTTTATTATTTTCACATATTTTAGAGTTTTATTAATTCTTGTGATGGCAAAGCTGAATTTTCAGCAGTCTTCAGTGTCACATGATCCTTCAGAATTTTTTCTGATATGCTTGTTGGTTAAAAAAGAAACATTTCTTGTTATTATCATTGTTGAAAACTGATGTGGAAACTGAGATACATTTTTTGAGAAGAGAAAGTAAAAAAGAGCTTTTATTTTTCATATTTTTTGTATTAAATGTATATAAAAATGGTTACACTTTACAATAAGGTTTATGAGTTAACTTTAGTTAACTTCTTTAGTAAACATGAACTAAGAATGACCAACTTTTACAGTTTTTAATAATCTTAGTTGCTGTTAATTTCAACATTTACTAATGCATCAAATCTTGTGCTTGTTAACATTAGTTAATGCACTGTGAATTACCGTGAACTAACATTAACAAAGATTAATAAATACTGTAATAAATGTATTGTTCATTGTTTGTTCATGCTGTTTGTGTTACCATTAAAATATATTAAAAATAAAATCTCGCTGACCCCAAACTTTTTAATGGTAGTATATATAGAAATTGCTTCCACTCATAATCTCAAATCTGAAGTCTGTATTATCTGTGCTCAGCAAAGAAAAACATCTGTTTTTCTCAGACTTCCCACACCACCAAAAGTTTGTACCAAAGATCAAAAATAAACAGAGTAAACCCCCCAACAAATCAAAATGCCATTGGACTGATGCCATTGTGAAATGGTTTCAGTGATTTTCTGGCTTGCTGGCAGCAGGCCAGGAAAATGAGCCCTTATCAGATCCATTTGATGGCGCTATATTTGGGTCTTGAATTGAGAGGGGCCAGAGAGCGAGTAGTAATGGTACAGACAGGAATAGCGGGCAGAAATAGCTGGCCGCCTGACTGGCACAATCAGTGGACTGCATGCTGGATGGCTCACTATAATCATCGCTGCTTGGGCACAAAGGGAGGATGACGATAGCACATTAAAGCGCACTTACCATCGCACTACATCCTTCTGTTGTGTTTGCTTCATTCTCCGTGGGGGTCTGTTCGGCAATATGACAGTCAAATTAAAAGATGTCCGTATGCTAGCCCAGATTTTCATAGATAGTTTTGCATCCAAATTAATTTCTTGTGCGTGGGTGGCTGGCTGACATTTGTCGCTTCTTGTTGTACTAGCGAACACTGAATCCACCGGCTTTAACTGATCCATAGGTGAGTTACTGCACATTCATCTGCCTTTGCATTGTCTCTCTAATCCCTGCAACCTATTATAACCTGAAACCCTAGATTGAGACCAGAAAATAGAAAGGTGAACGAGTCTACAGCATGTAGGAGTTGTGTTTTTGACCTCTCATTTCGCAAGAGGTGATGCAAAGACAGACACGTCAGTGCAATGGGAGATTTTTTGTCTTGAAAACTCCAAAAGCGACTTTAGTAAGTGTCAAATCTCTGAAAAAGCTAATGTGAGTCATTGCTGGTGAGTCATGTGACCTTGACCTTTCAATTTTGCTTATTTGGTCAATTTACGATGGGTGAAGAATGTCTAAAGATCATGGCCTATCTGTGCTGTTGTTTTACTTGATGTGCGGATGCAATGCTGAGCTGAATCTAAAGCTGAATCTGAGAGTTAAAGCAGGTGGAGATGTTTAGAGCAGGTCTGTTAGCAGCCGCCTGGTGTGACACTCTGCCACGTATTAGTCTCCATGTGTAAGGATGACTCATCCCTTGCCGCTTGTCAGGAGTCTTTAATCTTCTTAAAGAGCCACTGCCACAATCCTCTGATGCTGCATGACGCGGCCCATCTGTAGTCAGTTTGCATGTGTGTGAAACGTTTTGTAAATGATTTTAAAGAATCTCTTTCCTTTTCGTTGGTAGTTTTGAGTATGTGCGCATCTCTGTGTGCATGAGTGCTTCTGACAGATAAAAGTCGCAGTGCCTTGGTGTTTGCATGCATTCACACCATCAGTGTTGGGAAAGCATCTTTGAAAGCTGTCAAGCTACAAGCTACCCAATTTGAAATACTTCAGCTATGGTTAAGCTACTTCTGGAAAAAGTAGTTGTACTGCAAATTACTCTAACTAACAAAAAAGATTGAATTACTAGGGCTGGGTGAAAAATGTTGATTTCTCGATTTTAATCGATTCTCATTTTTACAAAATGATATTGATTCTTAAATCCCAAGAATCGATTAGACTGTTTTCAGTTAATGAATGGAGCATTGCAGCACGCATCCCATCCGATAAATCCTAATAAGCTTTGTGCTTTGTTACTTTCGCTATGAAACAAAGTCTCAGATTTCAAATTCTGTTGATTTTATTGCAGTATTCAAATAATAAATGCTGTTTATGTGGAATGACGGATCGCTGTAGCACCTCAGTTCAAGAGAAGTGACAGCGTGAAGCGCACGTGAACTGATCGTCTCCTCCACTTTATTACCAGTTATAGCACGAAATAAACACGAATAAACATCCAAAGAAATAGTACAACTTACCAAAATGCCTACCCGTCTCACCTAATCACTCAGTCTTTCAACCGCGCAAAGACGTCAGTATATCAGCTTGTAAACAATGTCATGTAATGTCACAAAAAACTCATTGGTCAGCTAGTAAAATGAACTCTAGAGAGGAGCAATATGTTAAATATATGCACCATATAACATATTCATTATGATTTTTTACTTTTTTTTCAGAGTTTAATTTATGTTTGAATAAATCCAAGTTTTTTATGAAATACATCATTTAAATGTATGTATTTCACAAAATAAATTGAAGTAGAAATATAATTATGTAATTGGAACTATATCATTCTAAAAATTAAGTGTAATTCAGGCGTTTGTATATAAATCAGTTCATTTTAACCTTCAGTGTTATAGTAATGTAGTATCAACTGACTTTCATGTATATTTTTACAGCATTAGTTGAGCTTTTTTTTTCTTTGAGAAAATCTGGCATGCACTGTATCATATATATCAAAAATAATTGATATTGAAACGAAAATGAAAGCAAATGTAATCACAAGCTTGTGAATCAGAATCTAATCGAATCGTAAAATTTGTGTCAAAACCAAGCCCTACTAATCACATTGAAGCTACTTGAGTGCAGTACAACACCGTTTCATGACAAGCAATCATTTGTACAAGACAGTGAAATTATTTTTTTTTTTTTCAACTTGGATTATATGAAACTGTAGGGTTAGGTTTGAGGGTTGGGTCAGACACTTTATGTTTAGATTTAGGTTGAATTCGAGTTGTGTGTTTTCTGCCAGTTTCATACAAATTTAATTATTACAAATTCTCAAGAGATTGAGTTGGAGATATCTTTGCATGTAACCATCCAATTATGTAATTTACAATTTAATAAGCCAAATTGTTCTGGCAGAACAACAATGAGGGTTTTTGAATGAATAAACAATTAGAATTGAATTCATTTGAATCGGGGTGACAGCTCAGTTATGGCACACTAAATACAGCAACACAAACTATATTGAAAATGTTGTAATGGATATCAGCATTTGGCTGAACATTTTGGAATAAAATGGCAAAATTCATCCAATGTCATGCACAGACTTAAACTGGTAGCTTTTTCTTTTCAACCATATTTCTGAACCCTCTCCTAAACACTTTGAAGTGTGCTTCTTGTATGAATTTTCTACTATGCCATAGAATACTGTATAAGTACACATTTTGTCACACTACACTGCTGTTTGATAAAAAAGTTGGTAGTTACTGTTTTGAAATCAGCTGAGCTGCTGTCATGCTGCTGAAAAATGTAGAGTTAAGGTAGTAGCATTGCTACTTTAAAGAAGCTACTCCCTGACACTGACACAACCTTTCTTTTTTCGTGTTTTGTTTGGGTCTAAAGCTCCAGTGATGCGTGAAAGGAACATCGGATACTGAGAAAGAGATCTGGGCTTAGTCTATCTGCCGACCCCCGTGAGCTCCGAGGTCTAATCTTAAGGTCGGCAGGGGGCTGTAAGCTGCAGTCCCATCTGCATCTAGTCACCAGACCCCTGTCCAGCCCTGCAGACACGTTAGCATTTCATTTTCATAACACATTCTGCCAGGGTCTCGCCAGGTGGCAGCTACTATGCCAGCATGTGGGGAGATGAACCCGAGCAGGCTTTTAGCAGGAACCGATGCTATGTCACTAAAATTTTCATTTATTTGCGAGGTTTGTTTTCCTCTTTTCCATCTCACAAATCCGCTCGGGCTTATATGGAGGAAATTCAGTTGACATGGGGAAACGTCTGCCTGTGTGTTTGTGTGTGTGGAGTATACAGAATGTATACTGACTGTATCAAAAGGAGAAATTACCAATTATGGCAAGCCATCTGTAGGTTTATATTTAGCCATTAGTCATAGTGATGTCATCTGTCTGTAAAACTCCTATTCTCCATCTTCCTCTTGGTTTTTTTTTTAGTCTATACATTTCCTGCTAAAATGGCATATTTCTCAAACGTGCAGATATGAAGTAAGCAGACCAGACGGTCTTTCAGCCCTTGGCAAGCTCATATAATGGCATATTCCAGGGGTCTAATCAGATTTCTCATTTTGATTAAATTGTAACTCAATATGAACAAGGAGCTTATGTGGAGTGAGTCTGTGCAACAGGTGACCTATGAGATGGTAGCTAGTGAAAAGAAAGCTGGATACTCAAATGGCATGTGCAGCCATTTTAAGGGGTCACTCAGAGGTAACCCTGCGATGACATCTGGACGACAAATCCAGAAATTCCTTCGGTCTAGACCACAGAACGCATGCCAGTTGAGGCGTTGTTTTTCAAAGCCATCTTCTGGTTTGGATTGCGGTATCAGGAGCTGTTTGGAGACAAGCACAAAAGTCTGGTCATGCTTTGATGCCCTCTCAAACAGGTATCATCAAAGTGTCTTTCAACAGGTGCTTTTATTAACAATAGATATTTTGCTTTGATCTTCCCTGTTGCACCTCTCGTTGTTTACCAATCAGTCACCACATAGTCGACGTTGTTGTGTCTGTGCGTTCGCCGAGCACCTGCGATGACACAGGCCTGTTTCTCTCGGCTTTGAACATGTGCCCCCTTCCTCGCTGTAACCCCCCTTTTCTTCTCAGCGTTTCACCCACAGCTGTTTGTTTTTGTCACCCAATTTACAGATATTATGCACACAAGTAGACCTTTTGTTCTCCTCGTCAAAGCTGTCCTTTGTGTGCCTGTGCTACGCAGTGGGTTGAGGACATTTCCCTGTTTTCCTCCTTTCTGTCTCTGTGTTCACCCTCCCACACTGTAAAAAATGTTTTGTCAGATAGCATAATGTGGTGACATCTAAATTAAATGCTCTTATTCAAGTCACAAATATTATTTATGATGACTAAATATATGTGATTATATCAGGTTAAATCAACAAAAGTGATTTTTGGAAAGAAATAGCAGTAGGTTTGAAAATGTTTTCAGGTTTGGACACTCCCTCTGTCTACCGCTGGTCAGCCAAACAGATTGCCCCGCCCCCAAGTCACATGATTGGTTGAGCTAAAGTTCCTGTGTCCAGCTGGTTGAAATGACATCACCTTTAAAGTAACAACTGTTTCACAGTTTTACATTTTATAGTTCATTGCAATTAAGGTTAATGCATTAGCTATCAAATTTTTGGCATTCATTAATCTAGATTAATGTTGATTTTATAAATGTTGTTTGTCTGTTGTACATTCATGTTCTTTTGTAATCAGTATTATAGTATTTACACTACCAGTCAAAAGTTTTTGAACAGTAAGATTTTTTCAAAGTCTCTTCTACTCACCAAGCCTGCGTTTCTTTGATTCAAAGTACAGCAAAAACAGTAAAATTTAAAAAATGTTTTACTATGTAAAATAACTGCTTTCTGTTTTAATATATTTTAAAATGTAATTTATTCCTGTAATCAAATCTACATTTTTAGCATCATTACTCCAGGCTTCAGTGTCACATGGTCCTTTAGAAATCATTCTAATATGCTGATTTGCTGTTCAAGAAACATTTATAATAATAATAATGATAATTATTATTATTATTATCATAATCACTATTATTATCAATATTTAAAACAGTTGAGCAGAAGAGACTTCTGTAAAAAAAACATTAAAAATCTTACTGTTCAAAAACTTTTGACTGGTAGTGTGTATACTAAAGTGTTTACAAAGTATTTTTATAGTATTTATATACTCCGGTAGTATTTATTAATATGCATTTTAATTGCATTTTATTAATATATTTTCAGTTTTTAGTGTAATTTAAGTTTTAGTAATTTTATGTGCTTTTGTTAGTTTTTTAAATATTTACACATAGTTTTAATTTTTTGATTTCAGTTTGTTATAGTAATTTTAGTACTGCAACTTATTTCAGTTAAAGGCAGCATTTCTAATTAATTTTTCATCTAATATTTTATTTAATTTTATTTTCCAAATGTTTTTAATAGTATTCGTTTTAGCTAACAGTAACCACACTGTTTTCAATACGTTAATAATTAGTTAATTAAAGATTAATAAATGCTCTAAAAATACTATTCATTGTTAGTTCGTAACACCTAAAGGGTTAACTGTTGGTAACTAATTGGACCTTACTGTAATTGATTTTATTGATTAGACCTCTGGGTTTAGTGAACGCTAATGTGTATTTAAATTAAAGTCAAAGGGAAAGTGTTCAAGCTAGACACGTCGGTAGGTGAGGATGCACAAGTGGTGACACTTTGTTTGGGGTGTCAGAATCACTAACACATCCCAGTGACAATTGTATCACATTACCCATCAATAGAGCTGCTGGGTATTCTCTGTATTAGAAGGGCAAGGTCAACGTACCCTTTCTTGTTAGGACAGCTGTAGTCAAACATAATAGACCTTTCAAGTGCATGTTATCCAGAGGCAGTACATCTATAGCATGTTTGTTTTCTCAGCTGCTGGACACAAGAGGAGGGGAGGAGGGCTCATGATTACACTGCGCCAACATACATTGAGCTCTATAGGTCCGTAGGGATGGAGGTGTTACTGTAAAGGGGCACTAAGAGGGATTTTATGAGCTGGTGAAAGATGTAAAGGGTCAATACATTTAATACGTGAGGGTTTCAAACAGACAGTAATTCCGTTTGGTACCACTGTTAGTATAGAAGTCACACAGTTTATCTTTCGGTGATGTTGCATTGTAGAAAATTTAGCTTGACATATAACAAAGAGGCTGTGGAAATGTGTGGCCTTTCATATCACGTTGCTTGCTTTTTCCATCTCCGTGACAGATTCCCCTCTATTAACCCCACCGTGTCTCATGTCGAGATCTTTTTAGTACACATGAGCTAATGTTGCGAAAACAGACGTATCTGTTTCACTTAGTGACGTCTCATCGACTTGCTGTCTGCTGCAGTCTGTTTGATTATGCACAGGTATGGATCTGTCCGTACTCTGCTGTCTTATGAGGGACCAGTTCAAAGAGAGCATAATGTGAGACTAGAGATGGAGCCCATGCCACAGAGTCAGTGTATCACCTTCAGCCGCCTGTTGAACAAGGGCAGGAGGATTCTAGCTTCTAAATGGGGGTTCATTGATTCATTTTCAATGTCATTTATCAACACTGGAGTTGCTGTTGAAACTGTGACGCAGTGGTTACCACACATGCTGTACACACATTGGAGCTAGGGTGCTCAAACTTCTACAAGTCTAGTCTGCAATGTTTAGATCCCATTTATGCACTTATTTCTTGTTGTTTTGAATATATCCAAATTAAAAAAGCTCATAAAACACTGTGCCCAAATGTTTAAAGGATTAGTTCACTTCCAGAATAAAAAAATCCTGATCATTTACTCACCCCCATGTCATCCAGGATGATCATGTCTTTCTTTCTTCAGTCAAAATGAAATAAAGGTTTTTGAGGAAAACATTCCAGGATTTTTCTCCATATAGTGGACTTCAATGGAGATCAATAGGTTGAAGGGCTCTACACAATCCCAGCTGAAGAAAAAGGGTCTTATCTTGAAAACTGATTGGTCATTTTCTAAATGCTTAACCACAAATGCTCGTCTTGCGCTAGCTTTGCGTCCATGAGTTCACATATGGAAAGGTCACATGTGACATAGGCGGAAGTACAGACCCAGTGTTTACAAAGCAAACGTGCAAAGAAAGTCAAATGACCTTTAGGTAAAACAACGATGTCGGACGATTTTGAAGTTAGACTTTTAGACTATCTTTTATCTACCCAATCTTTTTGAACCAAAGTACCCTGATGAAGAACTAACCGCGTGTGATCTTTTTAACGTGATTACATTATATGTGAAGTGGTAGATGCGCATCGCAGAGCTAGTGCAAGTTGACCATTTGTGATTAAAAAGTATATATATATATATATATTTTTAAATAGCCGATCGTTTCACTACATAAGACCGTTATTCCTCAGCTGGGATCGTGTAAAGCCTTTTGAAGCTGTGTTGAAACTGCAATTCGGACTATCAACCATTGGATACCATTGAAGTCCACTATATGGAGAAAAATCTGGAATGTTTTCCTCAAAAACTTCTAGTAAATTATCAGAAAATTTTCATTCTTGAAGTGAACTAATCCTTTAAAGATATGTTTAAAAATGGCTATAAAAGAAAACTGTATTTTGGGTGTTTACTTTCCACTAGTCTGAAAAAAACCCCAAAAAGCCCAAAATCTCAAGATTGACAGGTGCATGAAAAAACAGTGTTTTTGCCTATAGCATCTTACCTTAAAGCTTGGATTGCTGGCATTTATTCTGTATCTGATGTAATGGCATTAATATTAAAGGGGTCATATGTTGTTGCTAAAAGGAACATTATTTTGTGTATTTGGTGTAATGCAAAGTGCTTATGCAGTTTAAAGTTCAAAAAACACTTTATTTTCCGCATACTGTATGTTATTGTTGCTCCTCTCTGCCCCGCCTTTCTGAAACGTTTCGATTTTCACAAAGCTCATCCTTCTGAAAAGCATAGCATGCTCTGATTAACCAGCTATCTGGTGCATTGTGATTGGCCGAATACCTCAAGCATGTGACGGAAATGTTACGCACCTTACCATGTTGTGATGCTGAAAATTTATATTATAAACTAGGCATTTGTTGCATCCAGTGAGGACATAATTAATGATTATATTGACTCATACTGACTTTTTATGCATTGTGTTGCGTTGCGTTGCACCGCGTAAACATAAAACCATGCCTGAATTTGTGATCACAGAAACGACAAACAAGCAACACGCGTTTGAATAGTCAGTAGCAAATTCTTTAAATATTAAAACGTACTTGCAGGCTGTGAGTCAGAAGCGCCAGACTGTGCTTGCAAAGTTGGAATTGCCCCACTTTATAGTGTTCACAGCCGGCATTGTAGGCTACTCTCCCAGGTTCAGGAAACAATCCTCTGTAAAATGCGCTGCATACACTCGAATATTTGCGTTGTACTGTTCTGGAACAGTGTTGTAAATATAACTTAACCACTGATTTCTAGTTTTGTACTCATTTGGAAGGCCAATCAAAGTAGTTTTGCTTTCGCAACGAAACACACAGCGTCTCCACGACATGGCGGTGGCTGAACAATACTACAGCAAGAATAAAAGTTACGATTTGTGGGGGCATGTTTGAATGAGCCGTTTTAGGAAGGCGTGGCTGAGTCTTAACTTTTATAAAGAATATCTCTTTGGCTTTGAGACTGATCTTTGGTAAACATAAAATCGCATCATACGACTCCTTTAAATTACATTTTTTGGAAAAGTATTTGTTTTTAAATTTAAAGCTTGCAAATTTTAGATTAATGAAATATTCAATTAAATTAAACAAATGTATCTCGTTCTTGATATTTCTACTGGAAAAGAAAAAAGTGTATTGGGGTTTGGTTGCAGTTGGATACCCACAATCACAGTCAGTGCTGCTTTTATAAAGGGCAGACCCGCCCTCATATGATCTATAATTCACAGAAGTCTTGCCTTCCCCGTGGTGACGAGTGAACCCCGATGGCACTGAAACTGAGGGGCTTATATCACCTAAACCACAGAGCCAATGTGTGTTTACCGCCGTGTGTCATATGTCATCATTTATCTTCCTGCAACAGTGTAGATACCCTGAGATCTGCCACATTCAAAGACAAAAGGCTTTGACTGTTTTAGACGTCTACCCTGAGGCAAAGTTTACCGGTGGGACAAAAAAAGCCCTGATAAAGACAATAATAGAAAGAAAGACGCAGGGGAAAATAGCAAGTGTAACCCAAGTACCCCAGGCCGGGTGTTACGCCGTCTGTCAATGCCGGAGTGTGTTTTTACGAGGCTGTGGTCAGACAGCATAAAAAGCCCAGAAGTAGTAAAACTGCCACAGAAATCACACTCTGTGTTTTAATAATGCCACTTAGGCACAGACTCTTGTGCAAGAATAACAGGGAGTGAATAGTGTGCATTCTTCCACACGAGACCCTCCACAGGGCAAAGGTTTGAGGGGACTCAACACTTGAGGTTTCAAAGAGGGAGAACATCTCTGTTTCCAAGGTTTTGCTTGAATGTGGCGGCAGATAAAAGCAAAACTGCTTGGAGAAATCTGCATCGGTTCACTAGACTGTCTCCAGGTTTTTATGCATCCATTTAACTCTGCTTTTATACTACACATTTTGCTTTGCTTTGTCCTTCATCAATTCACTTGCGTCCTTCAACGTTTCTAGCCTTGTTCAACACTTTTTAAGCTTGGTGAAGAAGCCTCTCAGCACACAGTGACACAGCATATTTACAGTAATCTTTGAGATTTGGGACTTGCAATTAAAGCTCTTTTCCAGATGTTTAAGTGAAGTCGGTCCAATAGAAGACATCACCCAATATGAAGTAAACATTTAGAGTTTTAGGTTCCTAATTTGATATATATACTGTTGCATTAACAATGGCAGGATACAGGGGCTCCAGAGGGGAGCAGAATGAGCACTTTTCACAAAACCCTAACCTAACCCTAACCCTAACATACAATTCTTATCCCATTACTTGTTTAAAAAAATATTAGACCCACAAATCATACAGTACACTGCCAATCAAAGATTTACCAAAGACTCATTAAATTGATCAAAAGTAGAATCCTGAAACAGAATCTATCATGGTGTCTACAAAAATATTAAGCAGCAAAACTGTTGATACAACAGTGATAACAAAAATTGTTTCGTAAGTATCAAATCAGCATAGTAGAATGATTTCTGAAGGGTCATGTGACACTGAAGACTTGAGTAATGGCTGCTGAAAATTCAGCTTTGCATCACATGAGTAAATTATGTTTTAAAATACACTGAAATAGAAAATAGTTATTTTAATTGTAAGATTCTACGGTGTATTTCAATTTAACCTTATTCTTGGTTAAATAAAAGTAACCAAAAAATCTTACCAACCCCAAACTTTTGAATGCCAGTGTTTGACACAATCACTGTTAAATGTCTTAAATATCACTTTAAATTGTGACACCTGGGGAGTCATTTGAATCTCATTCCATGGTGTTAAGAAGTTGCTAATGCTATGCAACAAATGAAATGTCAAGTACAAGGAGTCAATAAATTATTATGTCTAAGTTTCTTTGGAAATAACACGTTCTCTAGCATTTTGTCAAATTGCTAATGTTTTTGTGAAACAAAATGTCGGTCAGTGACAGCAGCGTGAACTTTTTCACACTGTATTTTTCTATGTTATGCAAGCCATTTCATAAGCTTATTTTATTTGAGAAACTACATGGAATGTTTGTACTTTTAAAAGTCAATTTGTCTCTTGAGACAAGACAAGTAAACTGCAAAGACGGTAGATTGTAATGAAATGGTTTAAAGCTGAAACCAAAAGTTGACCTTTAAAGCACCTAAACAATAAGTTTTTACCTAAAAATTTAAAGGAGTAGTTCACTTCCAGAACAAAAAATTACAGGTAATTTTGCCATCCAAGATGTTCATGTCTTTCTCTTTCAGTCATAAAGAAATTATGTTTTTATGAGGAAAACATTTCAGGATTTCTCTCCATATAATGGGCTTCTGTGGTGCGCGCGAGTTTAAACTTCTAAAATGTAGTTTAAATGCAGCTTCAAAGGGCTCTAAACAATCCCAGCTGAGGAATAAGGGTCTTATCTAGCAAAACATACAAAAAAACATACAATTTATATACTTTTTAACCTCAAACGCTCGTTTTGTCTAGCTCTGCGTGAACTCTGTGTATTCCGGTTTATGACAGTTAGAGTAGGTTGAAAAACTCCCATCTCATTTTCAAAACAAAAAAAAATTCTAATGAACAATCCATCCATCTGACTTACTAAATGTATTTTTAGTGCTTAATTTTAGATTTATTTTCCAGACACGCTTGAAACACAGACGCACATTCAGTGAACAAAAGGTGAAAGAACATTTGGCCTTTTTCCTGTGTTTGTGGAACGTGTCACTAGTTTCCTATGTGATTTTACTCCAAACTGTCACTCAGCCTGAATGAACGTAAAACTTTGTGTCAGAACATTGTTAGACTAATTGACGGGAATTTCCCTCTGTACAGGATAACACACACTGCCATATTGCAGTCACTGTTTGAACCAAATTCAAGTACCTTTTCTCTCTTTTTATTATTTTTAATGTTACTGTAGATGTAGTAATGTAATAATAGTTCACCCATACATGAAAACTCTGTCTTTAATTACTTACCCTTATGTTTTTACAAACTTGTACAACTCTATGGAAAAAAAAGGAGAAATGTTGAATATTGCACTTGCCGCTTGTACTTTTTCATACAATTACAGTGAATGGAAGCTTTCAAGCCTGAAACAGACCTAAAGGCACATACAATAGACACAATAGAAGCTATCGTATAGCTTCAGAAGTCATGAAATATGGTGCAAGAGTTGTATGGACTCTTTTATGATACTTTATGGTGCTTTTCGTCATTTTTAAAGTGTGACAGCCCCAGTCGCCATTCATTTTCATTATATTGAAAGCAATATTCTTTAAAAAACCACCTTTTGTGTTCCACAAAAGAAAGTCATACAGGTTTGGAGCAACATGGGGGCGAGTAAATAATGACAGAAGTTTAATTTTTGGCTGAACTATCCCTGTAGATGCAAGCGTTGGTTCGCCTGTAGCTTTCGTAGGAATAACGGTGGCAGGGTGTGTCTGTGTGAGAGTTCTTTCACTTTCCACAAGCAGAAACATAATCTCAGCACCTATGAGTCACTCCACTTCTTTACCCACCACATCGTCCTCTTGCTTGCTGCTTTTTTTCTCCTCTTTATAGGAGACGCTCAGGGAAGTGATAAATTCTGTTTGTCCTCTCTGCAAAGTCTGTCTTTTTTGACTTTCATTGAAAGGGTTTTTGGAGACGATCAAGTATTTTATTAAGATTGCTCCGTTAGAAGTGGTGGAATGCTGTACGGATGACTAAAACAGAGGAGATTGAGATGAATTAAGGCAAAGGAAAGCTCTCCTGATTTAAAAGTACATCATTTTTCATTAAGCTCCTCGCTCTGTTTATTTGCGTGCTGCTAACTTTTCCATGGCTTTAATGGACACTGCATGAAAAGAGTCTTTCATGTGGAGAGAAATGAAAAAGGCAGCGGAAAACCAAACACACACTCGGCCCAGAGTGACTGCATGTGTGGAGCTGTGCTCGTGGAGGGAGTCTTACGGTGGACGGGACGTCCATACGGCTCACAGAGGCAAGTGTGTTAATGGTGAATGATGAATTTTGGGGGTTTCTGTTTGATTTGGCCCAAATGATAAAATAATGAATTCAGGGTTGGAAAATAATTAGGACTTGAGCAAGTGATGAAAGACATGTTGACATTATATCACACAAGTGTTTCTAGCTTGTGATTTCAGCAAATTTCCACTTTGTTGTGTCCCATCTGTGTGTATTTGTTTTAGAAGTAATGTTCACCTTTGCTTCCTGCTGTCTGGGGTTCAGGCACTCATATGAAGAGTATTACAAGGGTCAAGAACGAGTGTACTTGAGTAAAAATATTTTACAAATGTATGTTTAAATCAAGTTCTTAGAAATGTATTATTTGTTCAGTGGTTTTGAAATCTAAGTTTAAATATAAAAGATATAGTTGACCCAAAAATAAAAATTCTGTTATCAGTTACTCACCCTCATGTCGCTCCAAACCTGTAAAACACAACTTAAGATATTTATGATGACATCCGAAAGCTTTCTGACCCTGGATAGATAGCAACGCAACTAGTACATTTAAGGCCATGAAAAGTGGTAGACACATTGTTAAAATAGTCCATGTGACATCAGTGGTTCAATCATACTTTTATGAAGCTACGAGAATACTTTTTGTACAAAAGTGTACATACTTTTTTGTACAAAAATAACTTTATTCAACAATTTCTTTTCTTCCGTGTCAGTCAAAGTCATGGAACTCTTGTGAAGAGAAGAAGTTGTTGAACAAAGTTATTTTTGTACAAAAAGTATGTACACTTTTGTGCAAAAAGTATTCTCGTAGCTTCATAAAAGTATGGTTGAACCACTGATGTCACATGGACTATTTTAACAATGTTCTTACTACCATTCTGGGCCGTGAACGTGTCAGTTGCATTGATGTCTATGCAGGGTCAAAAAGCTCTTTCGGATTTCATCAAAAATATCTTAATTTGTGGTCCGAAGATGAACGATCAAATGACTTTTGATTTGGTGGTTTTTCAAAATCTATTTTTAATAAATAATTGATTGGACAAAAACGCAGTCAAAAACCTTCTTGACAGCAAAATTTCAGTCTTCAGCTTGCTCCTTGTGTCCAAATAAGTGACGGAAAACCCCGTTTAGCTTTTTGGCAGTGATGTATTGTGACAGGGTGTTTCCCCTGGATAGCTGATCACCTCGCTTTCTTTTCTGCCCTGTTTTTGACAAGATGAGTGGACTTGGGCACAGCGGGGCTGTTTGTTCCCTGTGTGGAAAAGTTTTTATTGCCATCCCGAAACAATTGCCATTCCCTGAGGCAAATTGAGTGTGGAGGAGGGCTTTCGTCTCTCCTCTATCTTTTATGACTTTAAATTCCTCTCGTCTTTCAAAGGCGGCGGATCCGATGATCTTGGGTGGGCCCTTGAATGGCTCTTAATGACAGAGCGGAGGCCGAGGCGGCGATGCGCCCGCTTATCGGGACGAAAGTGAGAAGTCTTTGCTTTCCACCACATTAATTCTTCACAGCGGATTTGAGCAGGAAAACAGTTGACCCTTGCCACTTATTCTTCAAAGCGGGATGACTTTATTGGGTTTCTCACGGTCAAATTACTGTAATTTTGCTTTTATTTGACACAGTTATTTTGTCCCGGGTTCTGGTTCTTTTAAGGCCTTGAATGGCCGCAGAGCAGTCAAGAGTGAAATAGTTCCCTCTTTCAGTAATGCAGACAAATATAGTTCTTATTTTGGTTAGGCGGGGTGTACCATTACATTTCCTAACCATTTTAGGGAAGGATATTTCAGCGGATCAACGACTTGATAAATCTACATCCATGAGTAGTGATTTGAATGCTACTGATAATGATTGTTGCTTACTTCATTCACCATATTAAGGTGTAACTAATATAATACAGCAGGAGCTGTGAATGAGCGATGTCCCAGGCTACGCAGCGGTGTGTGTGTGTGTGCATGTGTGTGCGGGTTTGGCCGGACAGAGAAAGGGAAGTGGCACAGGAGGGAGGAGACTGTGCATCACTGCTCTACAGATCCTGATGTGATAATGGAGTAATAATAGCAGGCCTGCCACCACCCATCTCCTACCACATCACTCTTTCTGCCAGCTCTCTCTCGCTTTCTGTCTACGTGTCCCTCGCTCACTCCACCATTTCCCTTTTCCTGTTTCTCTCTCCATCTCCAGCCACATCAGTCTGCTCTCTCTGCAGAAATGCTACAGGAAAACCTGTTAACATTTGGTTAACTAAGTTAATTTATCATGTCGTATATAAATTATATTAGATTTAATGAAACATGACTTAAAAATTGAGGTTTATATTTGTATAAGGTGTATTTTATATATTCAACTGTCATATTTAACATTGTATAAACCTTGTTTTATGTTATTGTTTAACTTTTCAATTTAAAAAATCCCCAAAAATATGCAAAACTGTAAAATGGTTTTCCCAAAGTCACATTTTGTTAAATTTAATTTCATTTAAATAGTCAACTTTCTTCTTATTTTTTGTTATCATTCAGGTACGGTCAGATGTTTTATTTTACTTTTTGCTGCTTAGTTCATGTTTATTGCATTATTTTACATTACCAGTCAAAAGTTTGTGAACAGTAAGTTTTTTCTGATCCAAAGTACAACAAAAACAGTAAAA
>JAHKKF010514418.1:11710-34170 GCA_019740295.1 Labeo calbasu | reverse complement strand
TCAAAGCTGAATTTTTAGCATCATTACTCCAGTCACATGATCCTTCTGAAATCATTCTAATATTCTGATTTGCTGCTCAAAAAACATTTATTATTATTATGTTGAAAACAGCTAAGTAGATTTTTTCTGTTTTCTGTTATAAATAGAAAATTCAGAAGAACATCATTTATCTGAAATAGAAAACTTTCGTAACGTTATAAATTTCTTTATCATTTCACTGATCAATTTAAAGCATCACTGCTAAATAAAAGTATTCATATTTATTTTTTTCTCTATTATTTTCTCTAAAAATAGATAAATAAATAAATAATAAATTGTACTGACTCCAAGCTTTTGAATGGTAAAGTGTATAATGTTACAAAAGCTTTTTATTTCAGATAAATGCTGATCTTTGGATATTTCTATTAATCAAAGAATCCTGAAAAAATGTACTCAGCTGTTTTAAATAATGATAATAATAATAATAATAATAATAAAAACTTTCTTGAACAGCAAATCAGCATATTAGAATGATTTCTGAAGGATCACGTGACACTGAAATCAACATTTTTTTAAAAAGCAGAAAGCAGTTATTTTAAATAGTAAAAATATTTCACAATATTACTGCTTTTGCTGTATTTTGGATCAAATAAATGCAGGCTTGGTGAGCAGAAGATTATGATCTTTTACTTGTGTTATTATGGTAGTTATCAGATTTTTTAAAGATAGTTCAAGTAGATTGGTATATTAACATTCTATCAGTAATAAAATGTATCATCATAAAGTGTAAACAATGCAGGCGCCATGTATTTTACAGTGAATATCTGGCAACCACCGCTTCAAACTGTTTTACCATAAATTCTGACCGGATTTTTGACTTGAGATAAAAGCAGCAGGGCAGAATTTCCGTCTCTGTCTTCCTTCTTACACACACCAGCAAATAATATAAGCATGCTGTCAGGTCAGCGATATTCTTGATTATTTCGCTGTGACTCACGTTGTGTCTTTATAAACGTTTGTCGGCATGTGTTATGAGGATGACTCATAATTTCTGTAGTCGCTTTCAAAGGGCAACACAATTTTTTGATAATCTCATGGCAATGCGCACATGGGGCTTTTCATTTCTACCTGTCTGAGACTGTTGTGACTTGTTTCTTTATACGGTTCCTTTCGTCTTCAGTGTTATATTTTAGTGACTGAAACATGGGTTAAAACAAGTGTAAGCAGGCAAAGAATTAAAAAAGAAACATAATCCCCTGTAAATATAGCCATTTCATGCAATAATTGGTTTAGGCCTGATTTCCATACTGCAAGATGAGACTTTAAAGCATCTTTCCACTGCTCAAATCCCAAAGCATTCCTTCCCTCCATTAGCTGTCTATACTCTAGAAACCATTATGCAGACTTTGCTTTTTCAAGAAGAGAGAGAAATGTGATTTTCCTCTTATTCGGAAGATTATCAGAGGAGCTCTTTTAAGGGAGGGAGGTTTAATATGCACAATATGTTATTTCCTCTCGCTCTCATTCTACCTCGCTGGAATGCTCTTCCCACTCCGAGCTTCTCTTTTCTGGCTCGGCTCTTTGATAGTCTTCAAAGACGGCACTGATGTCTTATTCAACCTTCTGAAAATGCCATCATGGCTCATGGATGTTATTTTTGATAGTATTTGAAGCCTGTAAATAATGTTGTGGTGTGGTTTAGGTGAACTATTGTCTGCCAGATTGTGTCTTATTTAAATTATGATCTTAAATTTTTTTTTAAATCTAAGCTAAACCTGTGATGCAGAATAAAGGAGAAATATTTACTTTATGTTTCTGCACTATTTCTAGGTCACTAATCAATTAAATTTAGACTTTCTAAATGTATGTTTATATATATATATATATATATATATATATATATGTATGTGACCCTAGACCACAAAACCAGTCATAAGTTGCATTTCTAGCAGTAGCCAACAATACATTGTATGGGTCAAAATGATCTGTTTTTTATTCCAAAAATCATTAGGATATTAAATAAATATGTTCCATGGAGATATTTTGTAAATTTCCTACCATAAACATATCAAAACGTAATTTTTGATTAGTAATATGCATTGCTAAGAACTTCATTTGGACAACTTTAAAGGCGATTTCCTCAATATTTTGTTTTTTTTGTTGTTTTTTTTTGCACCCTCAGATTTTAGATTTTCACATAGTTGTATCTCAGCCAAATCTTGTCTAAATATGCGACCCTGGACCACAAAAATGTAGCAGTAGCCAAAAATGCATTGTATCGGTCAAAATGATATCTATATTTTTTTTTTATGACAGAAATTATTAGGATATTAAGTAAAAATCATGTTCCATGGAGATATTTTGTACATTTTCTATCATAAATATATCAATACTTTATTGTTGTTTAGTAATATGCATTGCTAAGAACTTCATTTGGATGACTTTAAAAGCGATTTTCTCAATATTTTGATTTTTTTTCACCCTCAGATTTTAGATTTTCAAACATTTTTAATTATCTCGGCCAAATACTGTCCAAATATGTATAAATCTCAATTTCAAAAAATTGACCCTTGTGACTAGTTTTGTGGTCTAGGATCACATATATACTGTAACACTAATACCACAATAAGTTGTTCAAAAGATTTCTCTTACGCTCAGCAAGGTTGCATTTGCGAAATATAATTACAATTTAAAATTACTGTTTTCTTTTTTTTTTATTAGATTTCAAAATGTAATTAATTTACTGTATGAAATCATTCATAACCCCTTTGTTTTTCTCTTTCAGTTGAGTCCAGAACAGCTGGTTCTTCTGTTGGAGTTTCTTCTAGAGGAAGCAAAGCTGAGTCTGTCCACCTTGAGACTCCTTCAGGCCACTTATAACCTACAGACCCAGGATGCTGAGGTAACCAACACTCCTACATCTATTTGCACAACACTGGACTGTTTACTTCACCTCCAGACCTGCTCCCAGCTTATCCATATGTATATTTATCTCTATTGAGACTGTCTACTATTTTGTGGTCTCATCAATTCCGTCGAATTCTCAGTTGAGACAGTCAGGAAACTAAAAACATCTGTTTTATGCCTTCAGCGCATTCACATTATGGCCTATTAGTGTCATAGTAGTTCATAGTTGTTGAAGACTGATCCCTTTTTTTTGTAATCTTTCCAACGGTTTGCTCTATCCCATTTTAACATGCAGAGCTGCGCAACCATTTTTAGTAGATTTAGGGGCGGAGCAGTCATTATTTTCATTATGTAGCACAGGAAAACTTTTTATTACCTTCACTTCTGTAGCTGTTTCCTCTCTGCACCTTTTCAAATATTGACTAGAGGCAGGCTGAACTCATTTGTCACGTCTCCACCAACACCTCTTATGTTCACAGCTGAAAAAAAAAACACAGCAATCCATCAGTCTTATCATTTTATGTCGCTCTCATTCTAGAGTTTGTATACTGTAACACTAATACCTCTGACATTTACTCTTTAGTAAGTTGCTTGCATTTATTTGTAAGTGATCTCATCATTCTGGTAAAGATAGAGAGGTTTCGAAAATATCATGTCTACTTGAATTCCCTGAAACGTCCCCATATCAGCCGAGCGCAATAAAGCTATCTGATTTCTCTCAGATTATGCAGAGAGTTTTCTTTTTAAGACTTACAGGGGTTTGAGGCCATGCGCTGCGCTCTTTGAGAAGCGCACGCTAGCCAAACGCTAACCTCTGTGGTATTTGCCTCTTGATTCAATTACTGCGCCGGCAGCCAATTAGGCCACTTTGTGATTCTTAGTCAATTCAGAGGAGGCCAGCTTCTGTTTGGGAGCAAAATTTGGCAGGCCAGCAGTGACCCACCACAACGTTCTTTTGAAATGAAGCACTATTTGGCAGCCTCAAAGATGTAAGATAATACGAAATGGTGACCACAGTAAGTCCCAGACTACCACAGTTAGTTTCAAACTGAGGCCCAATGGGAGGTTTTCATCAAGACCTTCCAGGAAAAACAAAAGGCCCTCTAAAAATAAATCAGGTTATTACTGCCGCGTGCCCCTCCCTCCGTCCATCCCACCCGCTCTCTGGCTTCTCCGCTGCTGCTCCCAGGCTCCGACGGTCATCTTTTCTTTCAGACAGATTTAATTCTCCTAGCCATGAAGCACCCTCGCCATTTAGCGTTCGATTTTCCTTTTGCGAATTGCTGCCGACACATCATTTTCATGTTTTAAAATAGACCCGAATCCTTATTAGCTGTGCATAATTATTAGCGCAGCATGAAGATTGCTTTAAGGTCACAATAAAGTTGAGAGGTGTGGTCGGCGCCGCTCAGTCTGTGTGGGTCATGACTGGGCGTCGTTCTCACATAAGAAATGAATCACTGGATATTTCATAATTAGTGGTGCTTGCAAAGGCAAGCATGGCCATTAATATTGCTCACACTAAGGGTTAGGGATTTAAACAAACCCCTAACCCTGAGTATTAAAGGCAACTCGTCATGACTCGTCTACAGACATGAATTATATCTCAAAGTGTGTGGCTTGTTGAAGATAAATGTGCTATTTACTTCTGTAAAGCAGTCAGACTTGTAATTTTCACCTGGCGTACAGTAAAATGGATGGAAACATCCTGTTGACTTATGTTAATGGAGGGTTACGAGCCATACCTACAGAGCAGAATATACCGCCGAAAGAGAAGAAGAGAAGAAACTGTTAAATAAAGTTGTTCTTTTTGTTTTCTTTGCACAAAAAGTATTCTTGTAGCTTCATAACATTACGGTTGAATCACTTTCTGGGCCTTGAACGTGTCAGTTGCATATCTGATCAAAAATATCTGAATTTGTGTTCCAAAGATGAACGATGGTCTTACGTGTTTGGAATGAAATGATTGTGAATAATTAATAACAGAATTTTCAGTTTTGGGTCAACTATCACTTTAAATGAATTAGAACACGAATCATTTTCATCAACGCCATTTTTTCACAGATGAAAACGAGATGATAACGAAATAAAAACTTAACGAAACGAAATATACTGACATTTTCGTCAACAAATAAAAACGAGACAAAAATGTTAGGGAGGGACAATTTGGAAAGAGATTCATTCAGGACGAATCTGCTGCGTGGTTAGGGGGGTAGATGCGTACATTTGAACTGTATCATAGCCTATTGATCTATCCGACGGGACATACGCTAGCATACATTTGCTGCACGTCTCATAAATTGTCCAAAAATGTCAATATCTGGGAGTAAGAGAAAAGCAGACATATGGATAAATTTGACAACGTAAAAGAGACCTCAATTCGATCTGGTTTTCTGAGCGCAGACACCGAAGCAGCGCCTCTCACACAGTGCACGAGTACTCTTTTGCGTCTCATGGATGGAAAAATACACAAAAAAAGGGACAGCAGCCTAATTTTGTTGCTATTGTGGCATTGATGTTAATCAAGAAAATCACTCACTGCTCTTTAGTAGCCTAATACAGATTAATCTAAATGTATTTGTATACATTAATGTCAGCTTGAAAGAATGAAGAATGTGGTAAACACGTTGTTATAAAGAATGTGTAATTAACCTATATAACTATTGGTATTTTAATGCAAAGAAGACCATTTTCTTGTTTCTTTATGAGAAGGTTTCATTTAATTTTAATATAAAGGCATGTTGGGTGTCACAGCGGTTAAATCTGTGTCTATCATGATAAAACGCTAATATCAAACTGATACAATGAGTTTGGCAATTTTAGAGAAATGCTTAATAAATGCATTACACTGTAATTAAACCCATTAGATTTTAGCCAACTAAATCTACAGCAGATTATATGATATTTAGATATTTTAAAACTAAAAACAATTCAGATGACTAAAATGTGACTAAAACTAAATGGCATTTTAGTCAAAAGACTATGACTAAGACTAAATCAACATTTGCTGTCAAAATTAACACTGGTTCATTTAGAAGAATGCCAGCAGGTCAAATTTAGGACATGGGTTTTAGTTAATGCGCCTTCAGTACAGCCTCCATTTCATTACACAATATCGTACTTCAGAAGCCTGCGTAGGAGTTCTTCAGGTGTTTGAACAGTATTTGGGATGGATTCCGCTTAGATTAAGCATGCCAGTCAGGAGAGAATAGCACCTCTCACTCCTTGGCGCGTCATGAGCGCCGTGTATTTCGTGCGAGCACAGGCAAAAGCGTGAGGGCTAGGCGTTGTGGTATGCCGTTTCATGTGAGGACTCGTGTGCGTGTGTAAATTGCGCGTGTGAGTGCGAGTACCATCTGTCGGTCAGGCACACAGAACGCATTGTATCACAGCTACTCTCAAAGCCCGGTCACAAAGTTCACACGGACAACCAGCCAGGAAGAGAGCGATTGATAAAAGGCATATCAGAAGCCTGGATGTGCCTTGTGTGTTCATACAGCGAGGAGAAAAATCACATGAATTCCAACACGAGCTGCTTGATGAGAGATCAAATGACACCCGTTTCAACAAAAAAGCAATTTCTTGGAATCTGAACAATTTGAAAGACTGACGACATAAAACACGTGTTTGATTACCACATATACTTTGTTCATGAAACCTGTGCGCAAACATTTTCACACAAAAATCATGAATCATCAGTACGTTCGCACTTAATTTTTTATATAGTTCATCCAAAAATGAAAACTCTGTCATTAATTACCAAACTCGTAAGACCTTCATTCATCTTCAGGATACAAATTAAGATATTTTTGATGAAATTCAAGAGCAACTGACACGTTCTAGGCCCAGAAAGGTAGTAAGGACATCGATAAAATAGTGACTGTGGCATCAGTGGTTCAACTGTAATGTTATGAAGCTACAAGAATACTTTTTGTCCACAAAAAAAAGGAAAAACCAAAATAATTACACTATTTTTATTTTTGCGTGAACTAGGCATTTTAAATAAATAACCATAAACTAAATATTATTTATTTCAGGATAACAAACAATGACAAGGTATAGCTTTAATGAAAATGAAAGTTAATGAAAAATATCTAGAATTAAATATATACACTACCATTTAAAATTTGGGGGTTGATAAGGTTTTTAAAGGTTTTTGAAAGAAGCCTCTTATGCTCATCAAGACTGCATTTATTTATTAAAAAAAATTGTAAAACAGTAATAAATGTGATTAAATGTTATTACTGTTTTCTATTGTAATATATTTTAAAAATGTAATTTATTCCTGTGATGCAAAGCTCAATTTTCAGCAGCAATTACTCCAGTCTTGTGTCACATGATCCTTCAAAAATTCAAACATGCTGATATCAACAGTTGCATTTCTAAACATTTTTGTGGAAACTGGTCATTTCTTTTTAGTATTCTTTTAGTACATATAAGGTTCAAAAGAACATTTTTTACAGTATCAACAGAAATGCTCTGTCTTTACTATCACTTTTGAAGTTAAAAGCAATTTTATATATAAAAAGCTGTTCTGAAAGTGGTTTTGAAAATGGCACACCTAGTTTTTCCTCAAAGATTTTGCTTTTAGATGAGAGCTCAAGGTTGTGTTTGCATCTGTACAGGTGCAAAAAGCCCTTATATGGTGATTTGGGCATATATTATGTTAATTACTGTGGGGATATCCTCTCTGTTGTTTAGAATAATCCTTATAATGTGTGTGAGAATAATATGCACCTGGAAACTTTGCGTGGGAACTTTTTCTGTAATGAACAAGCCCTAATAACTGTAACCATTACATTAAACCCAATAACCGTTTCACTACATGAAAACTTCCAGAAAGCACAATCAACATTAAGCAAATAACTTTAAGTGTACAGTAATTAAACTCACAGATCAAACAGAGACTTCTGAAATGATCTCATCCCAGGGCGGCGTACTGACCCGGCACTACAACACCTTTGACGCTTTATGAAAAATTACATCACTGGTGATAAATGACCTGAGGTTTTCATTTGGTTTAAAACAGAGCCTCTGTAGTTCCGCCATCTGCTGTATCAGGAAGTCTTTGTATGGCTGGCATGTCTTTATATCAATCACAGCGTGCGCATAATGTCACCATGTGTCCAACATGGCTTAACCTACTTGTTTTAAAAGGCACGTATTGGGATATTAGCATGTGCATGATATAAGCTTGTGCTTGCATGGTTACGGGTTTTCGTAATTGAAATTACGTGCATGTGTGTGTCGGTGTGCCCTCCCCTGTGCCCCGTATAGACCCGGCAGCTGCAGAGGGGATCAGAGTTGAGCTGCATTCCTGGGGAGACCCCTGAGGCAGGACAGCTGCAGTGTGCCTGCCTGCGTCTCTCTCTCCTCCTCTCTCCAGAGACGCAGTAATTACACGGGACATTCCACAATTTATTACTGCGAGCATACGTGTACATGCACACAGAAACGCTCCCACAGATGCAGAGTGTAATCACTGATGCTCATGGCATGTTACTTCAGTCTGCTGTGGGCACACAGGGGTCAGCCAATAGTGATCAGGCATAATGATCTCAATTTAAAGGAACAGTACAACCAAAAATGAATGTTTTGATATCTGCTCACCCTGATGTCGAATGAAATGTGTTTTATGTTCTTCTGTTGAAAACAAAAATAAAAAAAAAAGCTGCTCTTTTTTTACAACGGCATTTTAGTGCCACATTAAAAACAAAAAAAAAAAAACAAGATTAAAGTCAGAATATTTTGAGAATAAAGTCTAAATTACGAGAATAAAGTTGAAATTACGAAAATAAAGTTGACATGTTTTGACAATAAAGTCTAAATTATAAGAAAAGTTCTAAATGTTTTAAGAATAATGTCGAAATGTTTCGAGAATAAAGTCAAAATGTTTTGAGAATAAAGCCGAAATGTTTTGAGAATAAAATTGAAATGATGAGAATAAAGTCAAAATTATGAGGAAAAAGTCAATATTTCTGGAATAAAGTCATAATATTTTGAGAATGAAGTCTAAATTACGAGAATAAAGTCGAAATGTTTCAAGAATAAAGCTGAAAAGTTTTGAGAATAAATTTGAAATGTTTAAAAAATAAATAAAGTCGAAATGCAAGCAACAAGCTAGAATATTCTCTAAAAATATTACAACTTTAATCTCATAATTGCTACTGATTAATTCTCATAATTTTGACTTTATTCTCAAAATATTTTGAATTTATTCTTTAAACGTTTCGACTTTATTCTTGAAACACTTTGACTTTATTCTCGCGAAGAAATAGTTGAATAAAGTGATTATTTTTGTTTTCTATGCGGACAAAAAGTATTCTCGTAGCTTCATAAAATTAAGATTGAACCACAGATGTCACATGGACTATTTTAATGATGTCCTCACTACCTTTCCGGCCCTTGAACGTGTCAGTTGCGTTGCTGTCTGTGCAGGGTCTGAAAGCTCTCGGATTTCATCAAAAATATCTTCATTTGTTTTCCGAAGATGAACAAAGGTTTTACTGGTTTGTAACGACATGAGGGTGACAGAATTTTTATTTTTGGGTGAACTATCCCTTTAAAAACATCAGTATTCCTTACTGTTCATACGCTGGGTTTGACGTTTTGTGCAAGAAACTGACTGAAATAAATGGAAATGGAAGAGCTATCCCTTTAAGCCATCAGATCATTATTAACGCCATTTTTCTCTCACATTCACCACCTACAGTACCTCTTAAATCCTTCCTTTTCCCGTCAGTTTTAATGAGTGAGCTACCTGATGCCATGTGCGTATTAAGTTTATTGGATTCTTCAAGTGTCCTCAGGTTAGGTTAATGTAGGTCAGGCTGTCTGACTGAACAAAATGTCTTCCTGTTGTGAGAGTTTAGATCAGTGTTATCATTAACTCTGCTGTTGCCACACCCCAGGCGAGAGGAACCTTTCTCCCATACAAACAGATTGCTTGCTGTTTGTGCCTAGACAGATGCACACTATTCTCTGTGTGCATCTGAAGGATTTGCCCTATTGATAATTACTGATGTGTGTTTTCTCTCGTATGTGGCCTCTGTCGTCATTGTGGTTTTTGCGGGCTCCGGGTGGTTCTGTGACCCTGACGGGAAAGGGTTTTGTTCTTATTCTGGGTGTTTGTTTTTTTTCACAAGTCTTTCGCAAGTTCACAAAGCCAAACCAGCCAGTAGTTCAGATTTGTACCTGCCTGCCAACTTTTCCACTATGAATAAATAGCAACATTTTTGTGTCAAGAGAAAAATGTTTGGTATGTACATATGCATATTTTACATTAGATATTATAAACAACCATTTTATTATACGTTACCGTATAAAGTATAGTCAAGCCAGTCAGTTCATGAAAATAAACAGTACCAGTCAAAACATACTGTTCAACATTAGTCCACTTTGCTGGTTTACCAACAGGAATATGTTGCCACATAGATTTTATGAGGTATAATGGTACATTTTTCACTGAGGTAAACCTTTTTTTCAGTAGAGCATCTGTACAGTAGCTTTATGTCCAATTTTATCTTCAGGTTTTATTTGCGTTTTGCACTTAGCAAGTGTTAATTTTAGACCTGCACTGAGATGTGAAGTGAAACTGACTGAACACTGTAGACAGAAATCATGCCTGAGCACACTTTTGCATGAAAAGCAGTAGATTCAAAAAATGCATGACTTAACGTCTGACATATAACAAAAAAAGAAAGGACAAAACAAGAAACACAACAACGATCAGCTGAAATGATAAGGTTTGCGGGCAGATGAGGACAGAGGGGAGTTAAAGGTGTCGGCGAGAAAGAATGAGAAAACTTCATTCCTTGTAAGCGCAGTGACATTTGAACGTGTTGCTTAAATAGACGGTGATTTGTGACCGGAAGGCTCTTTGCAGTGCCGCTGCTTCCTGTTGTTTTCCTGAGTCACTTCACACCTCGTCTTAAAGCAAACATTCTCACACACTTGTACACAGACTCACACAATCTAACTTCATTAATCATTAAACTGCCTGCCACCTTCAGGCCCCGTGAGCTCCCACCCATTCAGCTTCAATTAAACCCCTGCTGCGTGTGGGGGAGCCGAAGAGAGGCGTAAAGAGATGAAACGGGAACAAGAGATTTCACTAAAAATCACTAATATGCTTAATATGATGCAGAACCATCACATCCAACCTCTGAATACAGTGATTCACTTAAGCAAAATCAAAGCATTTGTGGCATAATGTTAAAAATCATTTCAACTTGTCCCTCGTTTTCTTAAAAAAACTGGCTTACAGTGATGCACTTACAGTGGAAGTGAATGGGGGAAAACATTAAAATAAACACAATATGTGTTAGCATGATTTTAGTACGAAAATTAATGACTTTGTGAGTTATTGATTATTTTGGTCATTGATTAATCGGTTGATTATTTTGATGATTAATCGAGTATCTTTGATTTTATTGAACAACTCTTTTAATACGTAATGTAATAGTATATGCATGCAAATCAGCCTGTTCTATATTGCAAAAAAGACACATATGCTTCAAATGTGCATTAAAATTACCCAAATAAGTCATTGTATTTTATATTCGAATTAAATTTATGTCTTTACATGTAATAATTCTGAGGATGAAATTAGCCTGCGGCAGAGGGTGTGATATTACGATATAAATAATGGAGCCCACAAAGTTTTGGGGTAAAAGTGTTTTTTTTGTTGTTGTTGTTGTTGTTGATTTTTTTTTGGTCAAAATCAAGTACTCAGATCGATTAATTGTGACAGCCCTAATTCTACTTTTTGTACAACGTTGTTAGCATGACAAAACAACACCAATACAACTTTGAATTTAGGATTTAAACAACTTTACACATTTTAACACAAGAATTAAGGTTATGAAATTATAAGCTTCGCATTTTACCTTTTAAAAACCTACAAAACTTGCCCCTATTTACTATCATTGTAACTGCCTCAATGTAATCTTGGTTTTTGCCTTTTTTTAAAAAAAGAAAACACGTTAAAACTATTTGTATGGTAATCAATATTATGCCACAAATGCACAAAAAAAAAAAAACATTTCGACTTGTCCCTCATTTTCTGGCTTACTGTGATGTACTTACAATAGAAGTGAATGGGGACAATCTAAAAACATAAAAAAAAAAAAAAAATGTAAACAATATGTGTTAACATGATTTTTGTGTGAAGGAAATCACATATACTTTTTTGTTGTCGATTATTATTTTGGTAATCGATTAATGGCTTGATTATTTTGACAAGTGATCAGAATTTTTTTTTTTGTAGCTAACAATAGGTTAAAAAAAAGTAGTCATCTTTGGTTTTATTGAACAGTTCACTTATAATATGTAATGTCAGCTTCTTCTGTGCTACAAAAGAGACATATATGCATTAGCTATGCATTAACTTCACACAAGTGAGTCATCATATTTTATATTCTAATAAATTTTATATCATTACATGTAATGCTGACTAATAATAATTATGTGGATGAAATTAGCCTGCAGAGAGTGTGATATTTTGATATAAATCATGGAGCCCACAAAATTGTTGGGTAATTTTTTTTTTTTGCTGTCAAAATCAAGTACTCAAATCGATTAACCGACAGCCCTCTAGAGAGTAGTAATTCTACTTTTTTTTTTGCAACATTGTTGGCTTGACAAAATAACACCAATACAACATTTGAACTTCACACATGTTAACAAAAGAATTAATATTATAAAATTATAAGCTTTACATTTCACCTCTTAAAACCTACAAAACTTGCCCCTATTCACTACCATTGTAAGCACCTCACTGTAATCTAAGTTTTTGCTTTCTTTCAAAGAAAACAAGTTGAAACTATTTTTATGGTAATCAATATTATGCCACAAATGCGAAAAATAATTTTAACTTGTCCCTTATTTTCTTAAAAAAGTGGCTTACAGTGATGCGGTGACAAAGGAAGTGAATGGGGACAATCTAAAAACAAACTGAACACAAAATATAAACAAAATGTGTTAACATGATTTTAGTGTGAAAGAAATCACTTGACCTTTTTTGTATGTTATTAATCATTTTGGTAATCGATTAATCGGCTGATTATTTTGACGATTAACGAGTGATTTGACAGTTAATAATCACTAATAATCAGATAAAAGAGAAGTTATTTTTTATTTTATTGAACAATTCTCTTGTAATACACAATGTAATAGTATATGTTAATCGGGTGATTATTTTGACAATTAATCGAGTGATTTGACAGTTTTTGTAACTAATAATCAGTTAAAAAAGAAGTAATGTTTGATTTTATTGAACAATTCTCTTGTAATATGTAATGTAATAGTTTATGCTAGCACATCTGCCTGTTCTATACTGTGAAAGAGACAGATATGCATTAACATCACTCAAATTACTCATCGTATTTTATATTCTTAAATTTATTTGATATCATTAAATGTAATGCTAACTATAATAATAATAATGTGGATGACATTAGCCTGCAGAGGGTGCGATGTTTCAATATAAATCATAGAGCCCACAAAATGGAGTAAAATTTTTGTCCAAAATCAAGTACTCATGTCGATTAATCGTGACAACCCTAATTTTTTTTACAGCTTTGTCAACATGACAAAATAACAGCAATACAACTTTACACATTTTAACATACGAATGAATGTTATACAACTAAAAGCTTCATATTTCACCTCTTTAAACCTACAAAACGTGACTTACTGTAACCTCAGTTTTTTGCATTTTTTCCAAAGAAAACAAGAAAGAGTTTGAAATTGTTTTTACAGTAATCAACATTATGCCACAAATGCTGCTGATTGAGCTTGTACTGAGAAATGAAATATTGTAACTTGAAACATCACTACAGTTGTCACTCCTAAAAGTTTTGAGTGTGCCAGTGAAACAGAAGTGTAATGAGATCTCCCAGGCGTGTATGAGGTCAGGTTTTGGGCCGTGCTCAGCGCTGCTGTTGTTAGGTCACTGTGAAGGAAGAGTTGAATGACAGCAGAGAACAAGAAGAGGAATGAGAACGAGGGCGAGACAGAGCCAGTCTGTGATCTCTCCGCTCCGCTGCACTAACACAGCCTCCATTTATACACGAGAGAGAGAACATAAACAGAGCACGCACCTCCACTGACACGCGCTTGCCTCCACATAAAACACACTGATAACAAAACCACAGAGTCATGTGCTTTCCCAGATTTCCCCATATGCGTGTGATTCCCGCAGGTGGTGACGTCCCGTGAGCACAGTGGTATTATGGAGCTGTTGAGCTGCTTTCATCTTGTTTAATCACTTTCTATCTGTCTCTTTCTTATTAGGTGAAACATCGCTGGTGTGAACTTGCGGTCAAGCATAAACACACAGCGGCATACCGAGACGTTGAGCTCTTTCTGATCCATGACCAGGTACATGAATTGTTCTCTAGTGCTTTGTTCCCAAACAAAATAAGCTGTCTTTATAGGCAGCCTTTTAAAGCAGGTTCATGACACATTTCAAAAGTTAGCCAAAGACAGCATCACATGCGTCCTTAATAGAGAAGTCAATTCGAGAATACAGTGCACAGAGCTGGGTGAGATATAAATAAATAAAATACTAAATGATAATAATAAATATCTTAAAAAAAATAAATAATCTTGTGACACTTAAGACTAGAGTAATGACTGATGAAAATTCAGCTTTGCCGTCATGGGTAAAGCAGTTGTTTTAAATTGTAATAATATTTCACAATATTACTGTGTTTTAATTTTGTATTTTTATGATTATGAAGGATGTGTTTTATCAAATAAATCTAGCTGAGCTTGACAGCAGTCAATTAATTAATTAATTAATTTTATTTGTTTCATTTTAGTTTAGTTTAGGTTATTATTATCGATAAATACTTAAAAATAATAATAATGATTTTCACCCACCAATAAAATGTTTGTTATATGTATTCATTTACTCATTTATTAGTCAAATTGTATTAATATTTCACAATACAACTGTTTTTATGTTTTTACGATTATGAAGGCTGCATTTTATCAAATAAATGTAGCTGAGCTTAAAAGACGTTTTCATAGAAGTCTGTTTTTGATGGCAGTTTATATTTTTAATTTTATTATTTATTAATTTATATTTTTATTTAATTGATCAGGTTTTATTTGAATAATTATCAATAAATACTTGTTAAATAACAATAATAATAATAATAATAAAAATAATAATAGTGATTTTCACCCCCAATAAAGTGTTTGTTATATATGTTATATATGTTCATTTTTTATATAATTATGAAGACTGCATTTTATGAAATAAATGTACTTGAGCTTAAGAAACTTTTTTGTTTTGTTTTTTTTAATTTTCTTCTTGCCTGCGGTTTATATTTATCATTTTTATTTATTAATTTATATTTATATTTAGTTTTATTTTAGTTTAGGTTATTATTAGTAAATACTTATTAAATAATAAATAATAATGATTTTCGTTCTCCAATAAAATGTTTGTAATATATTCATTTAATTCAGTACATTCATTATTCATACTCATTTATCAGTCAAATTGTAAAATTATTTCACAATATTACTGTTTTTGATCATTTTTATGATTATGAAGGCTGCATTTTATCAGATAAATGTAGCTGAGCTTATAAGACTTTTAAAAGTCTCTTTTTGATGGAAGTTTATATTTTTAATTTGTACTTATTATTTGTTAATTTATATTTTTATTTAATTTATTTAATTTTAATTAAGGTTATTATCAATAAATACTTATTAAGTAATAATATTAATAATGATTTTCATCCCCCAATAAAGTGTGTGTTATATATATTCATTTATCAGTCAAATTGTAATATTATTTCACAATATTACTGTTTTTGATCATTTTTTTATGATTGGGAAGGCTGCATTTTATCAAATAGAGTATGAGATTTTTTTTTTAAAGGTCTCTTTTTGACGGCAGTTTATATTTTTAATTTGTATTTATTGTTTATTAATTCATATTTTTATTTAATTTATTTAGTTTTATTTTAGTTTAGGTTATTATCAATAAATATGTATTAAATAATAATAATAATTTTCACCTCCCAATAAAAGTGTTATATACATTCATTTATTTATTTTTCAGTCATTTATAAGGTTACATTTCAGTCAGGTTGCTGCTTTGGAAGGGAGCTCACTAGGTTTAGGAACAAAGCTTAGGTCTCTCTCTGTTTCATAAAGAATATTTCTTGATTCTAGTGTGTCTGTGTGTGGCAGGCCATGGGTGTGTATTTGTACGGTGAGCTGATGGTCCAGGAAGATGCCCGGCAGCAAGCATTAGCCCGTCATTGCCTATCCATCATCAAAGATGACATGGACCAATCAGCACGCAGCGTAGTGGAGGAAATGATCCTCTGAACTAAGTCAAATCAGGTAAGAGTGTCACGTCCCTTCTGACCTTTATATACAGTTTGAACTCCAAATGATTTACAATTTAAATCAGCTCATTCTCAAAAAAAAAAAAGGCTACAAAAGGTTTTCGGAAATCAAGAGACATTCCACAATCAGCTCATGCTGTCTCAACCTGCATCGTCAACAGATTTTAAGTTCTGAGTAAAGCCGGGACCCATTATTTGGTTATTTTTGGACACCTTTGACATAAAAAAGCTCATATTATGTAAGAGCCGCTTTGAAAAGCAAAGATGCAGAAGTCATAAAAAGCCCTTTTGTTTTTACTCCCCACATTATTAAAGATCCACTCCCAGTGTCCTGGCCACCACCACATTCACATTCTTCCAGAAGCTCCCGCCTGCCTCTTCTGCACTTTTTCAGGAAGCCTGTCGAGATCTGTTTGTATTACGATGAATTCGGAATGTGCTCCTCAAACAATTCCCAAGCACCAGAAAAGAAACGGGTCAGCACCTTTTTTTCAGACGGGGCTTTGGGAGAGGTGGGTCTGTGGGCTCCTACTGCATCAAATTCCTTCCTTCACAAGGGAGGGATTCCCTGGGTCCACATAACAACTCCTAATTTGTTGCTTCCTTAAAAACTGTGGCAGACTGATATATGGTAGTAACTGTGAGCGGAAGAAAGGACAATTGTCTGGCTTTGAAGCCGCCTATCTCACCATCACGCCAAGATATTATTCTGTTTAACCGAGCAGCACGGGCCGCTCGTCAGCCTATGGGAAAGAAACGACTTATGGGCCCCGAGATAAATCCATTAGTCGTCCCGCTCCAGCGTTTTTGGTGCTTTTAATCTGCCGCCAAGACAGTTTTATTTGTTTGGGGACTCGGTGGAGACGGGTGGCTTTTCCAAGGCGTTGTGGTTTATGTCATTTGACTTAGATGAATCACGCCGGTCAAAACGATCATCCTGCAATTTGTGCTGCGCTAATGCTGCATTTTCGTTCTCAAAGAGCCTGTTTGTCTTCAGAGGTCAGCGTCTAGCCGGTGTCAATAATTCTTCAGCACACATTGGGCGTCCGCCTCACTCAGACGTGCCCTGAAATGCGGTAAATTCTGATAGCAGATTACACCTGTTGTTTTGAAGTGTGTCAGAAAAAGCTGTTAGGCCAGAATAATGGGCGTTGTGCTTTTCAGGTTTTTTACCTTTTGGGGTCAATGATGTGAGTTTTTTGTCTTATTATTTAAAATTGACTTTCACAAATGTGATTATTTAAAAAAATATACTACTACCAGTATTTTAGTAACTTTTTAATAAGTCTCTTCCACTCACCAAGCCTGCATTTATTTGATCCAAAGTACAGAAAGAGCTGTAAAATTTTGAAATATTTTTACCATTTAAAATAACTGTTTTCTATTTGAATATATTTTAAAAATGTATTTCATTCCTGTGATCAAAGCTACATTTTCAGCATCATTACTTCAGTCATGTGACCTTTCAGAAATCATTCTAATATGCTGATTTTCTGTTCAAGAAACATTTTTATTATCATTATTATCAATATTTAAAACAAAAAAAGATCCAAAGATAAGCATTTGTAACTTATACACTATACTGTTCAAAAGCATGGGGTCAGTATGATTTTTTTTGTTTTGTTTTTTTCTTTTTTTGGAAAGAAATTATAGAAATAAATACTTTTATTTAGCAAGGATGGTTTAAATTGATCAGTAGTGATGATAAAGACATTTATAATGATACAAAAGATTTCTATTTCAGATAAATGCTGTTATTCTGAACTTTCTGTTCATCAAAGAAACCTGAAAAATGCAACTCAGCTGTTTTCAACAATAATAATAAATGTTGTGTTAGCAAATTTCTGAAGGATCATGTGACAGAAGTAATGATACAAAAATTTCAGCTTTGAAATCACAGGAATAAATAACATTTTTAAATATATTCAAATAGAAAACAGTTATTTTAAATGCTAAAAATATTTCCAAATTTGACTGTTTTTGCTGTACTTTGGATCAAATAAATGCAGATTGGTGAGCAGAAAAACCCATTAAAAATTTTACTGTGCAAAAACTTTTGACTTGTAGTGTGTGTATATATACCTTAACTTAAAATGTAAACTGAAAAAAAAAAATTCAAAATCTTCCAAAAATTGTGTAAGACGTATATGTTACTTTTACTTTTCATTTCTTTGAAACTTCTTGAAAATCGTATAAAAGTAAAAAAAAAAAAAACGTGCAACCAACATGAATACAAAAAGCATATTTCTAAGACCTTGGTACATCCTTTAAACAGGATTTTCATAGATGTCCCATTCTCTTTATCAGAGACACTGTTACATATCATTGGTCTTTTTTTTTCTTTAGTGGAGTTTGAAAGCTTTTGAAAGAAAAAAAACAATCCAGTCAGATTGTTTTCAAAATAAAAACTTTCAAAGTTCGCTTTATTCCCAGATGTTAAAAGCAACCATAGTTCATGCGTTTCAGAAATCCTCAGTCTGCCGATTACAATCGGTGTACTTCAGAAACAGTAAAAATATCCCACAAGTGTAAGAGAACTCCTGAGAAATGTGTCAGGGTTGAAATCTGAACGTCTCTTCATAAGAGAGGGCTGGAGTCGGTGGAGTTTGGGGGCCTGTGAAATGCGTCTTGATGGGGATAATGAGGGACATATCCGCGGCCCAGCCAAGCGTGCTCCATCGCAGGAGAGCAAGAGGATCTGCAGGTTTCGCCTTTCATGTTGCTGGCTGTGTGGGTTCCTGGCGTGCTGATTTGTGACTTAAGATAAAAATCACATTGCCAGGGATTACCACACAACCGCCGCTCGGACGGCTGCTATGGCAACCAGAGGCACCGTCTTAACGCAGCTCCAGAAAATAAAAATAAAAGAAGACATGGCTTTTCTCTGCGGGCCTCCGACAGGATGACAAGAAAATGCAGAGGAGGAACGCTTCCCTGCCGACGAGCGGCGTGGGTGAACGAGCGCGTACGCACGAGTGTCGACGAGAGACTCTCAGAGCAGGTGCAGAGCTTAGCTGATTGGTGAACAGTGATTGAACTCTTTGTTCACAGTGGCTAAGTTCTGCACCTGATGAGAGGATGACAGACGGAGAGAGACCTTGGGGAAAAGCTTTTTCCCGCTTTTCTTCATGTCGTTACAGATGTGAAGTGTTAAAAGTCTAATGATTGTACATTCATGTCAAAGAAGAAATAGAAATGGAAGACGGCTTGAAAGAGAAAAAAGTGCCTGTAGTGGAGTTTGTAGGTTAAACATGAATCTAAGACGTCCTTCTCACACGTCTTCATCGGTTAAGTCTGTAGTAACTAGAAAAAGCTTCTTGATTCTTGAGTTTAGTCAGGATGCTTTAAAGGGTTACTCCACCCCAAAATGAAAATTTTGTCATTAATCACTTAAGAAAACAAAAATAATTTATTCAACAGTTTGTCTCCTCCATGTGGTGCAGTTGACACAAAACAGCATACGCTGAAAGTGGCGCTACAGTGATGCGGAGAAGATGAGTTGCTGAATAAAGTCATTATTATTGTTTTCTTTACATACAAAAAGTATTCTTGTAGCTTCATAAAATTATGGTTGAACCACTGATGTCACATGGATTTTTTTACCGATCTCCTTGTTACGTTTCTGGATGTTGCTCATGTTAATTACATTGCTGTCTATGGAAGGGCCAGAGAGTTGTCAGAATGCATCAAAAATATCTTAATTTGTGTCCCGAAGACAAACGAAGCTTTTACGGGTTACCCCTGACATGGGGTGGTAAATGATAAAACTTTCATTTTGGGTGGAGTAACCGGTTAAATTGATCAGGGTACTTCTACATTAATCCAGATACAGTGTTTTTATTTTAAAGGACTAGATGTAATATTGGTCTTGGGTGTAGCCAGAATGTGTCTGTGAAGTTTCAGCTCAAAATAACCCACAGATCATTTATTATAACATGTTTAGAGCACATCTTAAAAAAGAGCTGTTTTGGAGTGTATCACTTTAAATCCGAATGAGCTGCATATTCCCACCCCGTCTTCAGAAGAGGACATAGCGTATACATCTCTGCTTTACGTACCTACTAGTGTTGGCCGATATGCTCAATTTTCATATCGTCCTAACGTCAGCCTGTGAGCTCACTGATACACGATGTTATCGTGCTAACTTATTTAATTATGTACTTACAGGGTTCCCATTGGTCCTTGAAATCCTTGAAAGTTTGTGAATCTGAAAAAAAATTTCAAGGCCCTGAAAAGTTTTTGAAAGTAAACAAACATAGATACAAGTCCGTGAAAGTGCTTGCATTTATTTTGTGCAAGAAATTTTCTGGAAAAAAAATCCATATTATTCCCTCTGGTTCACTAATGTGTTATTTCGCCAACACTTTGTGGCCTATACATACTAGCTTGCTTAATTTACATTAGTTAGGGTGACCATATGTCCTCTTTTCCCCAGACATGTCCCCTTTTTGGACCTAAAAAATGCGTCCGGCCAGGATTTCTAAATCGCCCAAAATGTCTAGGATTTGGCTTGTGCTTTCTATGGTCGCTATTTATCCCGCTCCCGCTGAATTTTGGGCCATTACCGTCTGCTCACACAGTCATTCTAATATTGAATATAATTTTCATGAATCAGGGAACCGCTATAGTACGCGGAATATTTAAATCTCTTTTGAACGAGCAGCTATTTACTTTCACTTTCAATTTCGCGATCACACGCACTCTGTATAAAGGGAGCACATCTTACAAGATCAGATATGAGCACATTATCTGCTGAGCAGCAAAACCTCCAGCATGATTTGTCAGTCATCTCTCATCAGTTAAATCTGATTCCCGCAGCTTGTGTTGGATGCAGTGTTGCCCAAATACACATTGTTTTTTCACAGGATTGTATTTTTGCATAGTTGTGTTTGACACATGAAAACCTTGCTCTAAATCCTTTCATTTGAGGCTATTGGACCTGGAAAGTCATGCCCCCCAAAACGAGTTACTGTGCCCCCCTTTTCCATCCTCTCCCCTCCTGAACGTGATCGATTTCGAAAGTGAAAGTAAAACCGAGAAAACAGCGCACATAAGAAAGCGACTGCACGCATTCTCAGATTGCACGACTCCTACCCGAAAACATCCCCTCCCTATCAACGAGATTATTGCCCCCCTAGAAATTTAAATGCCCCCCGATGGAGGTGCCCTGGCGCCGGCTCTGTGACGCAGCCACTCTAAGTGGCAAGTTTCTGAAGCGCTCCAGAAGTGCCTCTCTGCAATGCATCGCTAAAGTTAGGTGCTTATTCTATTTTTCAACGGATAATAATAACAATCGTCTTGCTATCATCAAAGGCAACAGATGATATCTACAAGATACTATCGTCTATCGGCACAACCCTAGTACCCACATCAATAAACAGTTGGTAGAAGCAACATGACTGAGAGCGAGAGAACCGCTGTTCATCCGTACATATGGGATACCAAACACACTGAAAGTGGGATGAAACAGCACAATGGACCGAGCCCCGCGACCGACTTGACGGCGCAGAGAGGAAACGTTTTCTAGCGTCACCAAATGGACAGCACGGTGCTGATCAATTAAAATACTTTGAAAACGTATGGGCACAAATATGACGAAAACGTTAACTAAGCACTATAACGACATGACATTCACAAGTAAAGTGAAATGATTTGCGCAGACATAAATGTATTTAGGTAGATTTTGAGGCGCATTACCTTCAAAACTAAAAGCAATCCACTGCAGCCTCAGTGGCTCAGATGTTGAGAGAAAATGAAGATGTTTAGTCTTACATTCAAACACAGAACAACGGGATTGCTTACGAGGCATTGTTGACGTTACAACAGCTTGAGCATGGAGAAACAACCAAACCAGTGTTGCCTACTTCTTTCAGTGGAAAGTAGCTAAGGCTGCTTGAAAAGTCGTATTGCCTTGCCTCTGTGCACACATACCGTATCTTAATGCAGCCAAATTCTCAATAAAACTGTTTTCATTGATTTATTTTACTGTTTCTGTTGTCAGACAAGAGGATGAATGAGAAATAGTGAGTGAAATATGGCCCATTAAGACTGCATAACTAGCTCTCCTTTTCAAGATGTTAATCTGCACTAAAATCCTGATTTATAATGGAGCCGTCGTCTGACGAATCAAATACACATAAGATAAAGGCAATGGCTGTGCTGTGATTATGGCTATATTTGCATGTAATATGTATTTTAACT
>JAHKKF010514418.1:0-11660 GCA_019740295.1 Labeo calbasu | reverse complement strand
AAACTAGAAAGGTTTGTCCAAGAAGTCACTAGATTAGTTGCAAGGCGCTAAGGGGGGCTTAAAAGTTGGCAACACTGTTCCAAACACAAATCGCTGAGGGCGGAAACTATGCCGTGGGCGGGGCCTAAACAATGTGACGTCACATTGCTTAGAGAATCAAAACCGCATGCTTAATGAGACTGATTTGGTTTAGTGGGGATTAAAAAATAAGAAGAGGGTTGTTGTTTTTTTTGTTTGTTTTTTTTAATCTTTGTGGGGCGCTTGTATTCATACACTGCGACACTTATGTCAAAAATATGTAAAAGTTGATTTAGCGTAATAGTTGCCCCTTAAAACGCTCTGTCCACATTAGTGTTTCCAAATGTTTCTCAATGACACAGAAACTTCGGAAAACTATAAATTCGCCTTATTGCATGTGTAAAACATCATAAAAGTTCTCTGAGAGGATACAGACACAGTAAGTTTACATGCAGTTCTTTTGGCAGGATCATTTTATTTACAAAAATATCTCACCATCCACTGACACGTCCAGGTCGCACTCACTCACCATTATATGTTTGATCTAAAACGCAGCTGCCTTCATGTTTCGCCTCAGGAGAGCAATTGTGAGTAAATTTTCTGTCATCTTTGCAGGACTGTAATCTGAAAAGTGTACAAAGTAACGTCTGTAGCAACAGTGTGAAAGTGAATAGCACATAACAGGCACAATACTGATGTATACATAGATTTCTATTGTTACAATATGCGACTAAACATGCGTCATCATATTCAAAAGTCTCCGTTTCCACACTACGACGCGAAAACAGCGTTTTCAAATATATCCACTTGTTTTCAAAAAGCTCAGTTTACTTGACAAAAACACAGTCTCAGTGTGGAGGCCAAAACGGAGAGAAAAAGATGCACTTTTAAACAAAAACGTATTTTTGTGTATAAGACATAACATCGTGTCTACATTGGACGCGACGAGACACAACAAATCCCCGACAGTAAACTGATGCGTCGTTCTATTTATGACTTACTGACACAAAGGCCACGTTCAAAAAGCAGCAGAATACGGTTGTCAGTCCTGTATTTGAGTCCTTAATACGGTTACGTTCACACACAGTACGGTTATTTACGGCTGTGACAATCGTATTCTATAACCAAACTCACACCCGTAAATTTTCAGGACTCACAACCGCATCCTCGGAACACACAACGCTGTGTGAACAGAACAGGAGTGGACAACGAGTTGTCCGTCACGTCATACAGTGCGAGAAAGCTGCTCTGCCGCACAAACGCGCATCTACCGTGTGTTGCGTGCTTTCATGTGTGGTTCCGGTAACTTACAGTGACGGAGAAATGAGCTGCGTGTCATCTGAAAATTTTATATCTAGTCTCCACCGGAGCCGTTCCAGTCAGTGTTGTGTATGTGTGCGACTCAAATGCTCCGCTCTTCACCCAAATATAAAAGCTGCTGTCGGTTAATGAAGGTTTGATGAATGAACTCGCGGCTCGAATGAACTCTAGTCGTGTCAGAAAGTGATAAAACTTTAAGTTTTATAGACGTCGCTGTTTTTGATATTACTTTGGTCACTGCTGCTATGGTTACTGGTAAGAAATACGGCTTGACTACCGTTGCACGTTCATACAGACAGTATTTGAGATGCTTCTGTAAGCTGCTGTGTGAACGGGACATTTCGAGACTCACACCTGTAAGTAAATACGGTTGTCAATTCCAAAAACGTAAAGTGTAAACGTAGCCAAAGTTCAAATGATTTGCAAAGGTCGCTTTGTGGCATCCAATGTAGACAGCCTCAAGCTGGTGTGGTGTGTTGTATTAATCAAAGAATCCTGGATGAAATGTTTCCTTAAAAATATTAAGCTGCACAAGATTTTTTTTAACACTGATAATAAGAAATGTTTCTTGAACAAAATCAGCATATTAGAATGATTTCTGAAGAATCATGTGACACTAAAGACTAAGAAATAAATAAAATTTTTAATCCATTAAAATATATGTTATTTTACATTATAATAATATTTCACAATATTGCCGTTTTAAATGCACCCTTTCTGAGCACAAGCAAACTTCCTTCAAAAACACTTATAAAATCATACCAGTCTTTTGAATGGTAGTATTAATGAACAGGCTAATTTTGAATAACTTTTACTCTAAATTTCTTTACATTTATTGTTAAGAGTGATGAATTTGTTGCCGAAGTGCTTTGACCTCTGTTTGTCGTATCTTATTTTTCTGCCCCACTGGCTCGTTTCCCAATTGCTTCATCAAAACCTTTTCCAGCATATGGTGCTTTCAGATCATACTGAGAATTCATATATCACTGAGCAAACGTTCTTTGAGGGTTTCTGGAGTGAAATGAAACTTTATCGTAGCAGCGCAATACGACGCGGTTGCCTTCGTAATGAGCTGATTGTGAGATCCCTTGCACGACGAGCATAACAAACTCTTGCCGAGAGCACTCGGGTTGGCATGACAGATGAAGAGCGAGTCTGAGATGGTGGAGATGGCTGTAATGAGGACTGAAGAGAAACAGACTGAGCTAATGGAGCCCACAGTGAGATGAGGAGCCCAGGAGTTATCGTCTACTCCTCCTCCTCTTCTTTCGTCTCCTTACGCTCAAGTCTTATAGCATCACCGTGTGTGAAAAACACTCTCACTCTCTCCTACTGCTGGGCCACAAAATCCACATGAAATCCAGAGGAAGTCTGGGAAACGTGGACAGAAGGAGGAACAGAGCGAGACGTGGCCACACAGACCAAAACATCTGCATCTCTGGACTGTAAAAACAGCTCCACTTTTAGCTTTGATGGGTGAAATATGAAAGACAGCAATTGAGACAGGAAGTTGAGCTTAAAAGGACTTCTGCAGATCGAGTTAGCGGACGGCCAGCGGCCAGCATGCCGTCTTCTAAGTCATGACAGATGTAGGAGTTAAATATGAAGCTGAGGAGAAGCTGGCCATAAATGCCTATATTTAGAAGCTGTTTAAAGATGCATTACCATCCATGGCTAGTAAAAATGGAATTAGTTGCACGGGCTGTATTTAAAATGTCATTAGGAGATATTTTGTGGGAAATGAAGTGCTAAGCACCTTCAGCTGAAGCGTGTTATCCCATATCTGATCCTTCCATCAAGCGGCCCATGCTGAACGTAAGTCATATGTGAACGTGTGAGAGATAGATGGACCTGGCCTCCCGTGCCTACTGAGCTGATTACAGTACTGTAGAAACACTGGCTCAGTTCAGCAGGAACAGGAGTCTGGTCCACAAACCCCCCAACTCATCTCTGCTTCTTCAGGCTCACACACATGCACCTCAGGCATTTTAATTGTGCCTGTAGCTTGGAGACAACTTGTGAAAAGCATCAGTGTTGTTATTCTTAAATAAAACTGAAACTTTTAGCTCACTTCCAAAATAAAAGTTTCCTGATAATATACTCAGCCCTATGTCATCCAAGATGTTCACGTCTTTCTTTCTTCAGTTGCAAAGAAAATAAGGTTTCTGAGGAAAACATTACAGGATTTTTCTCCATATAGTGGACTTCAATGGCTGCCAATGAGTTGAAGGTCCAAACTAAAATTTCAGTGCAGCTACTAAGGACTCTACATGATCCCAGCTGAGAAATGTGTCTTGTCTAGCGAAACAATCAGCCATTTTCTAAAAAAAAAAAAAAAAAAAAATGTATATACTATACTTTAAAAAGTCTTAAGTTTTTCACCCAGTCGGAACCAAACCAGTGGAGAAAGATTCTCTGGACAGTGAATATCAATAATTATCACAAAAAAAAAAAAAAAAAAAGTTGAACTTTCGACTCACCTTGGCAAAGGGACACCAAAACATTTGAAGGGGACAGGACAAACTCAGCACACTTATGTAAGCGCTCAAGCTGAGGTCACAGGGGAGAAAAAAAAAAACGCAGTTTGGCCACTTGCTGGCGCTATAAGAGGGGAAAAAACATAAAAATGGCTATAACTAGGCAACCATTTGTCCTATCAACATGAAAATCGCTGTGCACGGTCTTGGTCCAAAGTGTCCACAAGTGTCTAAGAGGACATTTGCGTATCTCAAAAAAACATGGGCGCCATTGGCCGATGAATTTTGAGAACCTGCTAGACAAGGTTAACGGATGCCAATCAGAACAAAACTTGGTGGTTCTGTTTGACTCACAGCCCCAAAGGTCTGTGAGAAATTTTAAAGAAATTGGCCACTGGGGGGTGGTATCACATTTTTTGAGGGCGTAAACTATTGTACATTGTGCGGTTTTCCGCACATACGCATGTTAGTCAAATCGTATGATAGAACTTCTCATTCTGAACAACTTTGCCTCTCAAACCACTGCTGTCACTCAAACTGTTTTTTAAATGATTAAGCTCAGTCTGGAAAAACACAGCAGTGCAATAATTATAAAAAACATGTTGAAATTTACCCTTTAGGAAGCTATAGCAGGGTCCTTTAGAAAAGGGCTGTCCAAATATACTATAAAGCCTATAAAGCCTAAACGGAAACTCAAAACTTCACAAAACCCGCTGAGCACATGCGACAGGTACTTCTAAACAAGCATGCAAGGTTTCAAGGATAGCAGACCACAGCTGGCTCTGTAACAGTCAAAAATGTTATAAAAACATATTATATGGTAAATCACCTAGATTTGACAAAAAAAAATTTTAATAATTGATTTAGGTGGTTACAGGCGTGCTAAATAATATTTAATGTCTTTTTCCTTATGTGCTTAAATACCTAAAGTGCTTAAACCACGGTACTCACTGCTTGCAGCTATATTTCTTTTTATTATTAGTTATTTTTAATACATTTTTATTTCTTTTTACACCGTTATGTTATGAATACCTTTTAAACTCCTTTTCATATAAAGCACTGAATTTCTGTTGTGTATTAGGCGTGTTATATAAACTTGCGTTGATACATTAGCTCTGATGTCATAACCATGAATCATAAGGTTTCCTGCTGTACTGATTGTGGCTCTTCTCTTTTGCAGGTTTCAGATCTGTCTGCTCTTCAGTCACATGTTCAACTCAGGGAACTCAAGCAGGATCTGACTGTCTACTGCTCACTGATGCTCAGTCAACAATGAATGGACTATACAAAAAAAAACAAAAAACAAAACAACAAAATGCAAATCATTGCACATTTAAGCAAGAAGACAAAATAAAGACTAAAATGTAATATTTTTTATTGTCAGAAATAAAAACAATTACTGTACACAAACGTACGTGTCATTCTGAAGTCTTGAAGCGCTGGACTACCTGAACTTCCACACCAAGGTACATCTTGTTTTCGTGTACGTTGAAGTCGACGTCAGCAGTTTCTGAACCCGTTCACCCCGTGCCCACCATGTCAAGTTTTAGAGTGCCAATCAGATAGCAAGAAAATGTTTGTGGTAGAAATATGTGCTGATGATGCATGTTTGTATGTTAAACATGTCACTTTATCCTCACTGTTAGTGTTTTTTCAACACTTTCAGGGACATTGCTTTGTTAGAAATGTGGTCCCCTATAACAGCTATTTGTGACCTTAGACCACAAAATAAGGGTCCATTTCTTTTGAAATTGAGAAGATTTATACATCATCTGAAAGCTGAACAAATAAGCTTCTCATTGATAGTATGGTTTGCTAAAATAGGATGATATTCCGCCGATATTGAGAAAATCACCTTTAAAGTTGTCCAGATGAAGTTCTGAGTAATGCACTTTACTAATCAAAATTTAAGTTTTGATATATTTACAGTACGAAATTTTATAATAAAACATCTTCACGAAACATTATCCTAATGATTTTTGGCATAAAAGAAAAATCAGTTTTGACCCATACAATGTATTTTTGGCTATTGCTACAAACCAGCTACTTTTGACTGGTTTTGTGGTCCAGGGTCAAACTGATTTGTTCAACAAATATTAAATATTAAGTAACTAGGCATTGCAGTTATACTAGTATTAAAGGAATAGTTCAACCAATTTTTAAAAAAAAATTACCGAAAAAATGCAGTCCAAGATGGTCTGTTTTTTTTCTGTAAGGATTCAGATTTGGAGAAATGTATAACTTAAAGCTGATGCTTCTGGCTACAATTGGGAATGGACTTTTTCCATTCGAAGAAGTTTTATGAAGAATTCTGGCCATATTTTGGCTGGAAATAACCTATTTTACAGTTAAAATGTCTTAAAGGTGGATTTGTTTCTTACAAACATGCAGCTTTTTGCCTTACAAGACATTAAACGGTGGACTATAGTCTTATATATAGACTATATACTTAAGGATTATCGTGATGCTTCTATCAGCTTTTTGAACTCTCATTCTGATGGCACCCATTCACTGCTGTGAATCCATTGGTGAGCAAGTGATGTAAAGCTAAATTTCTTCAAATCTGTTCCAATGAAACAAAATCTTGGAAACCCTTTAGTTGAATAAATTCAACAAATGTTCATTTTTGGGTGAACTATTCCTTTCAATCTAATTGAACTGCTTTTCAAAAGACAATAGTGATATTCTTATAGTTTATCGAGGCCGTAAATGCAGTATGACCTAGTTTTGAGTGATAAACACATGCTTGAGCGGTCTGAATAGGGAAAACGCTCAGAGGAAATGGCCCTACAGGGAGACGGAGACCCATGGAGAAGCACTAGCGATGATGGAGTCTACAAAGTACAGTACACAGAGACTAAACTATTCAAGAGGCCCTGCGCTGGGAGTACACACCATTACACACACACACACACAGATGTGAGCGTTCATGTGGTGAGAAGGACTCCGGCATGCTCTCCTGTCAAAAGAGTGAGTGGGAGGACAGTGAGCGAAGACAAACGGTGTGTTAGCGAGACGGAGCTCCGCAGTCAAACAACAAAAGACTTCCAAGTCCAAACACTCAGGAAATACAACCGCAGATCTGACAGCAGTCACATCCCTGGAAATTTACTTTCTCCGATTCGCGTTTGATGTCATCCAAACACACAGATAGAAATACATGTGTTGCTTTTATTTGGCTCAATACATCAAGTGCGGAGGCCCCTCTTGGGTTTAGAGGGGAGAACACCCACTGCTTTTCAAGTTAAAAACGGCAGCTGGGCTTCTCTTCTATAAATGCCATATCGTCCCACCCAGCTTTTCAGTGCGTAACTGAGCCACGCCAGGATTCCTTGTCCTAATAAATAGTTTCGGCGAGCGCCCGAAGCTAGGACTTTTTATGTGAGACTCTCAGGTTTGGAGGAGGGTGTCCTGAAGAGTCCTCAGCCTGGAATGAACTTTGTCGTCCCGCGTAGCGCCACTGTTTAGTCTGCAGTGTATTGAGGCGAGGCTCCACAGTGCCCTGCGCTTCACATCGGCCTCAGTCAGCACCTGCCAGCATCACAAAACACACACATTTGGGTAACTAGCCCTCACAATTTCCACTGGACCACTGAAGTTATTGAGATGAGCCCATGAAACGTATATTAACCAACAGATTGTGGTCACTATGAAATATGAAAATTCTGTCGTTAATTACTCACCCTCATGTCGTTCCAAACCCGTAAGACCTTTGTTCATCTTCAGAACACAAATAAGATATTTTTGATGAAATCCAAGAGCTTTCTGACCCTGCATAGACAGCAACACAACTGAAACGTTTTATAGCCCAGAAAGGTAGTAAGGATGTTGTTAAAATAGTCCATGTGAAATCAGTGATTCAACCTTAATTTTATAAGAAGTATTCTTAAACCAAAAAGTATTCTCGTAGGTTCATAACATTACGATTGAACCACTGACACTGCTGGTGTCTATGCAGGGCTGGAAAACTCTCAGATTTCATCCAAATATTTTCATTTATGTTCCAAAGATGAATGAAGGTCTTAGGTTTGGAAAGATATGAGGGTGAGTATTTAATGACATGAAATATCCCTTTAAACATACACAAGGTGGAAAAAAATATAAGACAGAACATTTTATAAAAAAACCCCACTTTTTGCCACATAGGAAAAATATATCAGTCTTTAGTAAATCATAATAATGACATTAAAATTTGAAATTATGAGGTCAATTATGAGTTATAATTATGGTACAAAAGTCAAATTTATGACAAAAAAACATTACATTTACTAAAAAAATGAAAATTCTTAAATAAAAAGTCGTAATTATATCAAAGAGAGACCAAATTGAAATAAAGTTTTTTTTTATATATATATACTTTTATCTCAATTATGATTACCAAAGCACAATTTTTCCTTTCCAGCTTGTAAACACTACTAGTCCAAAGTCAGTGGACAGTCATTTTTTTAATGTTTTAAAGAAGTCTCTTCTGCTCACTAAGTCTGCATTTATTTGGTCCAAAGCACAGCAAAAACAGTAAAATTTAAATATTTTTACTATTTAAAATAACTGTTTTCTATTCGAATATATTTTAAAATGTAATTTATTTTTTGTGATTTTAAAGCTGAATTTTTTAGCATGATTACTCCTTCAGAAATAATTCTAATATTCTGATTTGCTGCTCAAAAAACATTTAATTATTATTTTATTATTATTGTTATTATTATTATTATTATTATTATTATGTTGAAAACAGCCGAGTAGAATTTAAGATTTCTTTGATGAATAGAAAGTTCAGAAGAACAGCATTTATCTGAAATAGAAATCCTTTGTTACATTATAAATGTCTTTACCATCACTTTTGATCAATTTAAAGCATCCTTGCTAAACAAAAGTATTAATTTCTATCATTTCTTTCCCAGGGAATAAAAATGATACTGTACTCAACTGTTTTGAATACTGATAATCATAAAAAATGAGAAATTAGCATATTAGAATGATTTCTAAAGGATCATGTGACACTGAAGACTGGACTAATGATGCTGAAAATTTAGCTTTGATCACAGGAATAAATTACATTTTATATTTTTTCAAACTGATATATTTCACAGTATTACTGCTTTTCCTTTATTTGGATCAAATAAATGCATCTTGGTGAGCAGAAGAGACTTCTTAAAAAAAGAAAAAAAGAAAAACATTAAAAATCGTACTGTCCAAAATCTTGTGACTGGTAGTGTAACAGATAAATTATTTAATGAAAATCTTTTCCTCCAGTGAGCTGTTCATGCATGAATCATTGTGATTAGATCATTGGGTCATATTTTTTTTCTTTCAATCACTGAATCATTCGTTTCTTTCGACCAGTTCAAACTCGTTGACTTGAATTAACAGCTTTTTGGGGGGGAAGATTACTAACAGTGAATAATGATTTACAGTAAATCTCAGTCTAATCCTCACACAAATCTATCACATGATATGAAGTCATATGAACAACTTTTATGATCGTTTTTGGTTTCCATTTATCAGTGTCAGAGCTTGACAGCCCCTGCATTAGGATTATTAAAAATATCACTACATTTTGAAGTCCACAGAATGAAATCGTATGATTTTAGAACAACACGGGGGTGAAAAATTATGATTTTTGGGTAAACAAAGCTGAGGTGACTTTATTAAAACTCAACCTCACCTTGCCACAAAGGAACAACTCTCAGGGTTCAAGCTTTTGGGTGTAAACTTGTTTTCATACAGAGTGTGTGTGAGAGACTGAAATGCTTTTGATTTTAAATGTGTCGTAAACAGCCGGCAGCCTATTTTATTCTGTTGTTCTCTGCATACCACAAGAACTAGCGTAGGGTCAATAAAGGCACTGATGACAACTTAATTGGGCTGCGCACAGCCCTCGTCTAGTCTTGAATAGGCCACCGGGTTCGCATGAGCAAACCCTTGGCATTTGAGAATGTGAATGTAATTTTACAATGTGTTGAATGTGAATCAGCGAAGACCTCACCTTGTCAGTTATTTCAGTGATAATGCTAACAGGTCCATGGAAAAAGACGGCGAAGTTTGAAAACAATTGCAAAACGAGGTTTGACGAAAGGGAGGAGGACAGGAGCTCCTTCACAGCGCTGAGGTGTCTGGGAGGGGGAGGACGAGTGAGAAACAGCATCCTTAGATGAGTCCAGGCTTCTCTGGCCACTGCCTGAGATTAAAACAAAGAGGAGGAAACCATCAGTAATTTTCCAGTCTGCTTCACTTTGCTGTTTTTAACTTGTGACGTAAGGTTGACTGACTTCAGCGCCATAATTAGATCTCTTACGGTTTGTTGGGACTTCTGGTGCCCTCTGTTGGTGGGGTGGTGGAAGAACGTCAGGAGCCACAGCAGCGGTTCGGCGTTCTCAGGCGCTGCCAGAACAAGCAGCTCAGCAGCTGTGTCCACCCAATACCCACACTGCACCAGCAGGAACCAAGCCTCAAAGACAGCCTGATACGCCCTGGAAAATCACCATCCACCCAAACACACAATGAAAGAACCTAACAATTATTGACTGATACATATGGCTTACAGTACGAAGAGAGAGGGAGAAACAAGAAGGCTGAGTCAGTTTGGACAGAGATAGAGAGATTTACACTGACAGCTGCTCAAATTAAACTTCTGGTTTGTTCTCTGATAATATCCTGATGACACCTGCAGCTGACACTCATATTACTTAGAATGCTTACAATGCACGCATTTTCCTAGAAATGTACGCAACACACATGCATCAGGCCATTTAATTGTAGGGGCCTATAAAATCGGTTTTATTTTTTTCCCAAATTCCGTTTTTTGTTTCAATTGATCTGGATCCTGTTTTAATTTTCCAAGACTCTGTTTTAATGGTTAAAAAATATTAACCAAAAAGCATATCTAATTAACTGAAATCATGAAACTTACATTAAAGTTTAACAAAAATTACACTTTTAAGGCCCTATGAAATACATTTTATTTTTTTCTCAAATTCAGCTTTATTTTTACCAAATTCTGTGTTTTCCATACATTTTCTAGATTCCATTTTAATGTTTTTATTATATTGGAATAATCAAAAGCATGTCTAATTATTTTATTTCATAAATACTTTTTTTTTTTCAAAAACTAACTTTTTTTGGTAAATAAATTTATGGTAAATATTCTTTAAATTATAATGTTTTAATAATAATTTTAGTATTAGTACTAGTGCCAGGGTCCGTTCAGATACTGTAAATGAAATTCCAGCACTATCAAGGACTTTTCAAGCACTACTTTTTTGATTTTCGAGGACTTCAATCAGAGATCTCATTTATCGATAATCTTCCATTTCAAATTCTAAAAAAGAGAAATATATAAATAAGAATATACTAATAAAAAAAATGGCAAAAATAAAAGGAAGCACATGCGAAGTATTACTACTAAAGCATTACAAAGTATACTACACTTTTACTATAATAAAACCACTTTTAATTATCTTAAAGAATTTGTATTTGTATAGTTTTTTTTTTTTTTGTAACTGTACTGCATTAATGGTTTGATGTTTTCTACTGTTTAAGAAAAAAAAAATCAGAAAAACGATTCACGAAATCGCACAGAAGTCCCGTTCTGAATCAAATGATTCGCGAGTCTTCAAAACGCGTATCATCAATCATTTGATTTGAATCATTCAATTTGCTAAATGATCCCATGTCGATTTAAATCAAATGATTTACGACACGCACTTCGAAGTCCCGAACCCAATCAAATGATTCTCAATATGCGAAGTTCCAATCTAAATCAAATGCTTCGTGATACTCAATTTGAAGTCCCGTTCTGAAACAAATGATTCGCCATAGGCAATCCGATTTGAGCGCTTTGAAATT
>JAHKKF010514417.1:0-12548 GCA_019740295.1 Labeo calbasu | reverse complement strand
CAACCCATCACTAATTCGTCATCATGGACGCGCATCCTAGAGCTTGTGCTACACAAGCTTTTGTGCTTTAAAAGTATACAAATTGTTATTTTTCAAAAGAAAAATGACCGATCGTTTTGCTAGATAAGACCCTTCTTCTTCGGCTGGGATCATTTAAAGCCCTTTGAACCTGCATTTAAACTGCATTTTGGAAGTTCAAAATCGGGGCACCAATGAAGTCCATTATATGGAGAAAAATCCTGAAATGCCTTCCTCAAAAAATGTAATTTCTTTACGAGGTGGGGTGAGTACATTATTTGTAAATTGTTGTTCTGGAAGTAAAGTTTCCCTTTAAATGTAATCTTCGGCAAACCTCCAAATAAATGTCCATGCTGTACATTAGTATGATTTAATGTCTAAATAAATAAATAAATAGATAAACAAATAAATGAATAGTATCAAACAGAATGTACTGGTGCACTTGACTTTGGCACCAAAAATATTTTTGGCTCTGTTTTCGAGTTGCTGCTTAATGTCCAAATTTGGCTCCTGAAGCAAAAACGCTGTTCTATTGTTCTCCATTGTTATGCAGTCTTTATTTAAGTGAAAGCGGGATGACACACTCACAATATAATTTTCAAATATTGACGGTATCTATCATCTTCATATTACCTGTCTTTCTGTACCAGTTCTAAATTTAAATCTCAGGCACCTTTGCCTTTTATTTAGTGGTTCTCCGTTTCTAAATCTGCATGTTTGAGGTTATTCTTGCCACGTATCTCTCTGCCACATCTTCTACCTGTTCTCTTTCCACCCACACACCCATCTTCTATATCCCACAAAGCACTGCAGTGCTGCCCTCTGAAGTAATGTGGTGACAAGCCCAAGACTCTCCAAGGAGTACTGACACGCTGCTGAATACCGCACGGTGTCATGCTGTCAAACGTTCACAAAGAAATATGCGAGATGAAACGATTGTCGGTGATGCCTGTATGCTGTGTTAGCTGTTTCAGGTAAATCGTCTGTCCTAGCATCTCAGAGAGTCTCTTGCCTGGCCTGAAACTACTTCTAGGGAAAAAATAATCCAAACAGTTGTCATTTCAGGAAAAAGAGAGTGTTTGATGAGCGTTTTGTGAAATTGTGTGTGTGGTTGGGTACCTCAGGTGTCTTTCTTCACCTCACTAAACTCTGAGTGACAGGCTTCCTTCTCACGAGTGCAAGTCACTCAATTCCATCTGACGCCACCTTTTAAGACGTCTTAAGCAAATGAGGCAATGAGTGGCGTGCCGGTGGTAATCCTTCTATTTTAAGTTCAGTTTCCACTGCAATAAGTCAGAATTAGACTGCAGTAATAGACGCAATAGATCATTTTTGTTTATCATTTATTATGAAAAAAGACATTATTGAATTGGAGATCAAATAGTTGGAGTGTAACACTGACTGGAATAAACTGTAATATGTAGAATGTTTGGCACAGAGGTATATTAAGTTATATTTATTTTTACACATATGAAGTTATACAGGAATATTCCGTAATGTCTATGGTATCATGATTTTATGTATCCTACAGTATATCATTATTTTACTCATTTCAGTACTTGACCCAGAAGACAAAGTGCAGCCATGACATTAATTACTACATTTATTTATTATATGTATTTGTGGTGGAATTTATTTATCATAAAAGCTCAAGTATTAGAGTCTGTTATTCTCTGCAAGGCTGCATTTATTTGACAAAACAAATACAATAGAAATTGTAATATTTTAACATATTTTATCATTTAAAATAACTGTTTTCTGTTTGTATATATTTTAAAATATTATATATTTCTGTGTTGGCAAAGCTGAATTTTCATCAGCCATTACGCCAGTCTCCAATGTCAGAAATTAACCTAATATGCTGAAAACAACATTTACTTAAAATAATAATCTTTTGTAATACAGTTGAGGTCAAAAGTTTACATACACCTTGCAGAATCTGCAAAATGTTAATTATTTTATCAAAATAAAAAGGATCATACAAAATGAATGTTACAGTCTATATAGTCCACAAGAGAAAATTATAGTTTAAAAAATCTCTTGATTCATAATACGGTGTTGTTACCTGAATTATTCTGTCTTGTGATAGTTGGTCATGATTCTCTTCCCTTGTTCAGAAAAATCCTTCAGGTCCCACAAATTCTTTAGTTTTTCAGCATTTTTGTTTTGTTTGAACCCTTTCCAACAATGACTGTATGATTTTGATATCCATCTTTTCAAACTGAGGACACCTGAGGGACTCATATACAACTATTACAGAAGGTTCAAATGCTTACTGATGCTTCAGAAGAAAAAAAAAATGCATTAAGAACTGGGGGGTGTAAACTTTTGAACAGAATTAATATATGTGCAAGTTATTTATTTTGCCTAAAAATATATATATTTTTTATTTACTATTGCCCTTTAGAAGCTACAGAAGTTTCTTGCATGTTTCCCAGAAGACAATATAAATTAAATTTACCCTAATATTCAAATTCCAAAAGTTTTCACCCCCCAGCTCTTAGTGCATCATTTTTCTTTCTGAAGCATCAGTGAGCGTTTGAATCTTCTGTAATAGTTGAATATGAGTCCCTCAGTTGTCCTCAGTGTGAAAAGATGGATCTCAAAATGATACAGTCCTTGTTGGAAAGGGTTCAAACACACAAAAATGCTGAAAAACCAAAGAATTTATGGGACCTGAAGGATTTTTCTGAACACGGGTCTCATGAACAACTATCACTAAAATTAGAAAAAAAAAAAAAAAAAACAGCTGTGTATCATTAATATAGCAACACTATTAAACAAGTATTAAGAATGAAAAAAAATAACATGCGTTTTGCATGATCCCTTTTATTTTGGTAAAATAATTAGCATTTTGCAGATTCTGTAAACGTTTGACCTCAACTGTATTATAAATGTCTTTATTGTCACTTTTGCGGAATTTAATGCAGGCTGAATAAAAATTTAATAAAACAAATTTCTTTCAAGGAAACAGACAAAACTTTAAACAGTTGCGTATCTTGAATTTTATATATTTTTAACAAACGTAAACAAAAAGCAGAGACATCAGACAACAGCGGCAAAAACATCTTTGTTGAACATCCATGTAAATATTATTTCAGTCTAAGATTAGTCATGAATCACTGACATTGAAATATTGACAACGCTTGTTTCATTTCATCAGTTGCTCAAGGCTGTTTATAAGTGTCTTAAGATATTGATTGAGTATGAATATCAAAGGCTAATGGCATCTTAAGATATTGATTTAACATGAATAAAACTCAATTCAAAGCCAGAATTTTGATATCGGTACAATAATATTAGAGTATTACGATTTTTCTAGATCATCTTAAAAACATACAACGCTCAAAGTGTATGCTTTACTTCTAGAAAGCTCTGTTTGAAATTTATAAAGACAGACTGCGAGCCATAATGCAAACTCTCTCTTAGCCTTCAACGCAATGTGCGTGTTATCTTCTAAGGCGTTTATCATTACATATCTCATAATGCTCCAATCTCAGCGGAAATGAACACCAGGCAGTTACAGCAGGGCTTTTCCCGCCGAGTTTCACTCCAGTAGCCGGCGCAGATGATGGCTAATGTGTTCTTCATGGTGCAGCACCATGCGGAAAGAGTCCATTAGCGGGGCACCGCACCGGAATGTCCTTGCTATGTCAGCTCGACGGGGAGGGCAGGACACTTCTAACGCAAACCAATCTGAAAGGCATTACCCATGATCCCTGTGTCACCACAGAAGGAACGAGGTTCGTATGGTAAATCTGCTCAGTGGCATCAGGCCACAGAAGCATTTGGCGCCAAACAGAGTCACTTTTAATAGCGGTTACCTTTTCAAGCACGTTCTGGACTAGCCGGCCCCGTTTACACGCCCAAATGTAATTAAAGCACTGATCCGAGATCAGTATGAAAGGTAAGCTGAGCCACTCCAGGCATCCTGATGCGTGTGCGTCAGCTGAATCATCACCTGCTGCGGCTGCTCATCGCTGTTCACAAAGGGCTTAGAAGCAGAAAATAGCAGATAGGTCATCAGACAGGAAGGATTTTAATAACAATGTGTTGCTTAATCAGATATGATCAGCTCTTCTCTGTCACTAGAGACTATTGTTACACTCTGTAGTAGTCACAGAGATTATTGCAGGACAACAACGGCTTATAAGAGTTATATTTAATACAAGAACAAAACAAACTGTACTGATGAAAAGAATGAATACAAGATGATTTGTTCTCTGTAAAACTACTGTAAAACTACTTTGAAAGACAGTAATTAGTTCCCAAAACTTGGCCTTTAGTATCCTAACTGTTGTGGGGCCTCAAAGTTGGTGACTTTGAATGCTTTAAGTAGACGGCATCTCCACGTCACATATATAGTGCTCGCATGAAGGAGTCAACTGGAAAGCAACAGTACTTGTCCACTTTTTCAGTATTTTTGCATAGGAACTAAGAAAAAGTCTAGATAGTTTACCAAAAAATTAATCTTCGGATCACAAATTAAAATATTTTTACAAAATCAGAGAGCTTTTTGACTCTGCATAGACAACAATGCAACTGACACGTTCAAGGCCCAGAAAAGTATTAAGGATATACGAGTGCTAAATAGTTCTTTTGGTGGAATTAGCTTGTTTCAATTCTGTGATTGGTGGGAATTTTCTCTGCAGAATCATGGGTAGTGTAGTTTTCTCATCAGTAATTCAGCTCTTTAACAATCATTAAAACAAAAATTGAAATAATGCAGACTGACGGCCTTAAGGAAAACAGAAACCATGAATTAACAACCTCGTAGCTCACAGTAACTCTTTAAAGCAAAAAAATGGTTGGCTTTAAAAATATTAAGAAAAGGAATGGGATTTTTACTTCTGGAACCCAACTGTTGTTGAAATTTGGTGTTAGCATATTGCTAAGGTATGACACAACATATAATCAGTATTACAGTACATAGTATGTACAGATGTTGCGTAAAATAATCAATTACTAACCACACTAAATGTTTACGGTTGATATTTTTAAGTATTTAAAGAAATTCTTTAAAGATTACAATTTACATTTTATTTAAAGTAAATCTTAATTGAAGTTTTTTTGTCTTTTAGTATAAATGTTAGTCTTAAGGTTATCTATAAGCTAGTGTGCTCCAAAACAATGACAAAATTTGCTAAATAGTTCTTTTGGTGCAATTAGCTTGTTTCAATTCTGTGATTGGTGAGAATTTTCTCTGCAGAATCATGGGTAATGTAGTTTTCCACCAGGATGTCCGCTTTTTAACAATCATTTGAACAGAAGTTGAAATAATTGCAGATTGCCAGCCCTAAGAAAAACAGAAACCATCAATTAACAACCTTGTAGCTTACAGTAGGTCTGTCTTTAAAGCAAAATAAATTAGCTTTAAAAATATTGAGAAAACGATATCAGTTGCGGCTGAAATCGGTCACTTGTTCACAGAATTAGTATTTTCTGTACAGTGAATGGCACGTAGTGCACTACATAGGGGATAGTAAACAATTTAGACAGTGTAAATATGCATTCCATTGGGGTGAATAAAGTCTAGTTTCACTTTGTATCACACAAACTGCAGCAGGGGGTAAACAGTCTGCTTCGGTCCAGAGACACGATAGCACGTAGCATATCTTATGCACAACAAGTAAACATATTGAATTCTCACACTCGCACACTTGAATTCTATACAGAATGCTATTGTATATATAGATAATTCAATATGGATGAGATTGTGGCTGTCATACGCTGACAAATGCGGCTTTACCCAGCTCAATAGATTTAATGTAAACAAAATTTTATTGGCTATTTAAAAAAGGGGGTGGGACTGCTGGATATGTCCCGCCTTGTCTTCCTGTTTCAGTTGAAATTACGTCAACACATTAAATAACGCTGCATGTTTCAAAGCACTTCAGTGGAGCTTTTTTCAAGTGTATTCCGCCATTTTGGATTTTTACCTTCAGTAAGCTCTTTTCAGTGCATTCTGGGGTTGCCTTCTCTGTGAACCATGTATGCGATACTGCTTTAGGATAATAAATAATGCATAATAAACTTGTCCACCTTTTGAAATAGCCTTGGAGTACATCAGCAACGCTGTAAGAATGTTTCCTCAGTAGGCAGTTCTCTACATCTTGGAACAGAGCAAATGTTTATGTACAGCTTGTTTACAATACCTAGCTTGTTGCAATAAGTGTTTAAACGGCATCTGTGCAGCGCCGGGGGCTTCAAAATGAACATTTTCTAACATTTGGATGCTCATATTTGGTTCAGCTGGGAATTTTCCATTCCGTCTCCACTGGCCGTGCTTGTTCTGTTCTGTAAATTATCAGGAGTGCATTTAAGATTTTTCAAAACAAAACCATTGCTGGTGATGTAATGATTTACTTATTCTGCAGAACACAGTGTGGCCGTCCTCCTCGTCGAGAGCTGGACATTATTTTTAGACATTCAGTGAAAGGGAAAAAAAGAAGTAACCAAGACAACCGTGAATTCCATCCACAGGCAGTAGTAGGCAGTTGGCAGTGTGATCACCTTCATATAATTTTTTGCAGGGAGTGGAGAAATACTTGCCACATCTTTTCTTATTACATCACGTTATACATTTGCAGCAGGGCCGTTGATGAAATTCACGAGGTGCCGCACAAAATTTTTGGAGGCCTAGGAAGTGTTTCCTGTTGCCCTATAAAAAATCCATTGTGTAAAAAGTAATTGCATCAACTGTGAATCCAGTAATGAACATGTATTGCTCTCTCTCTCAAGTGATATTTGACAAAATGAGGCGGAACCTCCCCCCGTGCGCTTCATATTTGGCTAATAAGTATGTGACACTGGACTCTGCATATTTGTTTGACTCCTGACCACGGATGAGGGATAAAGGAGACATGTGGCTAATGGACAATAAAAAAGGGCAGAAAAATATGATTCGGGCCATTGATCTGCTGATTAGAAGACTGTTTTAAAAAGAGTGATTACGCTCACACAGTACGCAGTTAATTAAAGCGAACTTGGCAGAATGTTGGTGTCGTGGGGAGGACGAGATATAAAGTTCTCAAAGAGGAAAGGACACCCGACTGAGGTTTATGCCCCTGGCCTTTCATAGAGCTCCTTGATCAATGCCAATCCCCTTATGAGGTGGGACACCTGGCATCTCTTAACATAATTGATTTACACCTGTTGTTATCACATTTCAGTGGATTCAACAACCTTTGACAGAAATATCTACTGAGTGTTACTCATAAAGATTGTGTTTTCATTCTAATATGCATCTGATGTCTCTTGCTTTGAATATGACATATTGAATAGCCATAAATGAGTGTTCTTAAAAGGATAGTTCACCCAAAAATGAGAATTCTGTCATTAATTACTCATCATGTCGTTCCAAACCTGCAAGACCTTCATTCATCTTCAGAACACAAATTAGGATATTTCTGATGAAATCCGAAAGCTTCTGACCCTTGATAGAAATCAACGCAACTACCACGTTTAAGGCCTAGTAAGGTAGTAAAGACATCAATAAAACTTTTTGTGTGCAAACAAAACAAAACTAACCACTTTATTCAACAATTTCTTCTCTTCCCTGTGAGTCTTCGACGCACATACTGAACATCAAAAGTTGTGTTTCAACCTCAGAAAGACGTCAATACACACCATTTTTCAAGTTCAAGTCCACTAAGGTTAAAGACCAGGTTATATGGGTTTTCAAAAAATATCTCTTTTGTAGTTTGTAATGTATAGCTATCCTTGAATGTAAACAGTCTGCATAGCTGTCTATCAAAAAAGTGCATTATACATAAAGATATTGTTTCTCAAAAGAAAGAGTCGACTCAAAATTGCCATAACGAGTTGTCAAATTTTTTTTGAATCTCCTGCATGTTACGAATTTACATCACTGGGTAACACATTTGCATAATCCCCACTTGTCCGCAAAATACAAACAGTCTGACCTGCCCACAAACACTTCCACGAGTTAGTGTTTTTACATAATGTGGAGAAAACGCTGTGTTCTACGCGGTGAAAGCAAGTTTGTTTTGTTTTCATTGCCAAAAGATGATGATGTGAAGATTTAGTGGTTAAAATTAACCTTTTCCACAATACCAAAGCAATACAATTCAAACCTTTTGTTGTGTGCTTGTCATTTTACCAAGAACTGCTTCTCTAATCTTGGCTTTTATCTTCTTTGGCGTCTAATCTTCATTTGGACTAACAAGCGTCTCCAAACCACAACTTGTAAGTACAACTGATACGTTGAGTGCTTAAAATATCAAGGTTTTTGTGCTAATATGTGATGTATTGTATACCTAGTGCAGCTTTAGGTTTCCAGGTAAACCACAATATTACTGTATTACTGAAATAGTTCTGATAATTCGCTGTAAACCCACTATTTCCTAAGAATGTGTCAATTAATGTATACTGCTGTTGTTCGTTTACTTTGTTTAATAATAAAGAATATAACAGACATTTTTTGGTTTACAAACTGTGTTGTTTCATCAGTTAGTCACGTTAGTACTCGGCTAACGTATCCACCATTATTGTTTTGTTATGTGTTTACAGTTTAGCGGCTAAACTTGTGTAAAGTGTTAAACTAAATGTTTTTATGTCATTATTGTAGGAACGGATTGGAACACTATATTATTCAGGGTTGCCAGGTTTTCACAACAAAACCTGCCCGATTGCTACTCAAAACTAGCCCGTTTGCGTTTCAAGGGCGGTCCCCTATTAAAAATCCATGCTTTTTGTCAGGGTTCCCCTGGTAAATTCGCATTCCATTGGCTAAATATGACATTATTGGGGTTGCTTCAACCCACAGACTTGGCAACACAGATGGTAGCACTCGCTAACTTGCTAAATACTCCTCTCTGTGCCAATCACAGCAGGTTTGGCCAGCTGATCAAATCAGCCAATCATAATAGAGTAGGCTTATGGAAGGGAGGGGTTTATATACATTTCACTCAGAACTGCTTGAACGAATTGTTTCAAAATCATGGAGAAATGACTGTATGTATAAATGTATATTATAGGAAATTTACAATGTTTTCTGACCTTAGATGCATTTAAACCTATTGTAGGGGACTCCAACAACAAAAAAAAAACATAAGACCTGCTCTTTAATCTACTCTTCTGTCTGGTTTGTTTGACGGACAAAGCGTTATGATTGGTCAGATTGCCTGTCAGTCAAACTCCAGGTAAAGAGTCAATTAATGAGGATTAGACTTACAGGTCTTTGGTGGTTATGAATGCAATTCTACTGACACTTTTAAATATTTTCCTGGTACCTCAAGAGTACATGATAGTGTTTAAGATTCATTTGACCTCTTTGATGTACTTTAACTTGTTCTTGTCCTCTTGGACGCATTCGTTAAAACATGCTGTCCTGCTAGGACTGTTGTAGCTTACGGCAAGGGCTTGTCCTGTTTAACATTTCAATTCACAGATGTCATTACACTCATTGTACGAGTCAAACGTGACTATCTAAAGCTCTTGTTACCCGGTGAGAAATGCCATCCTGTCTGTTTAAAAAACATCTCCATATGACTCGCTTGACCTTTGCTAATAAGCTCAATGTACATAATGACGTTCCATCACTACGGCAGCAACATCACATTTAGTGAGTTTCTGAGGTGAAATGAAAGGCGTTGGTTGTTAAATCCAGCTCCTGCGGTGAGATTTCAGCTGCTCTTGCATTTAAGTTAATTTGCATTTCCCTTATTTTACAAAGTCTTGAGGGATAATTTTTGGTGTGCGGTTTTTGTTCCTGTCCTTGGCCCATCACAGCTGATCCCCAGACTTGGCTTTAGATGTTACAGAACTGGATCTTACAGATAGCGCTTGCTTAATGGCTGTCGATTCCTTATCAAAGACGTCAGTTGCTGTGGGCCTATCACAGTCAGTTTTGACTTCTGTCTGTCCTAACGGCTTATTTAAATGAGATTGTCGAAGTTAAGCAGAAAAGTGCATTTACATCTGTTTGACATTTCAGCACACTTTCTGCTACCGAAAATCTGCCAAATTCTTGGTGACTAAATGTGCTCGAACAACCTTGTTTAAGGCAAGGACTGCCTATTTTACGCTTGGCCTGTGCGTTAGTTTTTGAAGACAACGTGTTGACAGCATTAGTGCTGTTAAAATGCAGTTGTACTTTGGCAATAAAAGGACCACTCTTTTATGCAGGACAATTTACACCTGTATTTTTCAAGATTGAACATCTCTGCTGAATAAAAACAGCTTATGATAAACTACTTTGCTTACTATTTCCTGCAATATTTAGTCTACGGTGCTACAATTCCACCACTGTGTCTAAAGTCAATCGAACCAACGTAGTCCAATTAATGAACGAATAACTTATGAGTTGGTTCTTTTTTAATTACAACCAACTGTGAGACTTAAAGGGACAGTACACCCAAAAATGAAAATTCTGTCATTAATTACTCACCCTCATGTTGTTCCAAACTCACAAGACCTTTGTTCATTTTCAGAACACAAATTAAGACATTTTTGATGAAATCCAAGAGCTTTCTGACCCTGCATAGACAACAATGCAACTGACACATTCAAGGCCCAGAAAGGTAGTAAAGCGATTGTTAAAATAGTCCATGTGACATCAGTGGTTCAACCGTAATGTTATGAAGCTACGAGAATACTTTTTGTGCACAAAGCAAACAAAAATAATGACTTTATAGACCAATTTGGAGTAAATATTTTTGACGTCAAAATCGGAATGCAAATTATTTTTATAGAATACTGTTGTCAAAGACGCCATTTGAAGCTAAAGACGTTTAAAAAAAATTAAACTGCTATGATTACTCTACTTTTAAAGCATAAATTTGATTTAAACAATAGGTCTACATAATATTCACATATAGGGGACGTATTGTATTAGCCCTATAGTTACAGCATGAAATATTATTTAAACCTATTACTATTAACATTTTACATAACATTTATTTATTTTATCTCACAATTCTGGCTTTATTTCCCTTGCAAATACAAGTTTATATCTCCTAATTCTGACTACAACTCGATTTAACTCAAACTTAGTGAGTTTGTTAATTCTGTCCATGCATCCCGAATGTTTACAAACCATAATTGGTCTAATCAACAACCTTGTGAACGTCTGGAATGAAGTAGTTATTTTTGTTTTCTTTGCTGTCTGTGGAAGATCAGAAAGCTCTTAGATTTCATCAAAAATAGCTTAATTTGTTTTCTGAAGAAGAATGAAGATTTTACGGGTTTGAAACGACATGAGGGTGAGTAATTAATGACAGAAAATTTTCATTTTTGGATGAACTATCCCTTTAAGAATCTGTATGAGGAAACCAGCATTTTACATAAATACAGCTGATGTTTTAGAGCCAGTGACAGATCTCACAAATATTCCAGATATTTCCATCTGTCCCATGCAGACTTCCCCGTGGGTGTTCTGGAACTGTGTTTATCCCGTCGGTCAGCTTTAGCGCGCTGTGTTTTGGAGATGTGAGCAGACTGCGTGATACTTCAAACGCCCCTCTAGTATTTCACTCGCTCTATGTTCTCTCTCTTCTCTCTTTTTTCCCTCGCTTTTATACTTTTTTAAACCCGTCTCCCCTCCCTTCCGCTCCGTCTCCACATATTGCAGTGACCTAACCTTGACTCATCCCTCCCCGGCCACCTCCCGTGCCACTTTTATCATTCACTTTCCAGTTCTCTGGCATTTCCAACCAAAGTCTTTGTATTGCGCCGAATGTCAAGGTAATATGAATACATCAGAACATAGTGTACCCACATTGTGATGTCATCACTGCGGCCCACACCTTCTCCCTGACTCACCGACTGTACGCGAGGTGTTACATTGAAGTCTGTCTTCCCGATTGTGGCATTATCCAGCCGCCGGCGTCAATAATGAACAAACATAGAGTTCAGCTGATAAAGTGGTGCATCATGGGATGCACTGAATACTGAACGAGCACCAAGGACATGTGGAATCAGACGTCAGATCTTGACTCCTAACCTGGTTGTGTCTTTACCTTTCCTGCGGATGTACATCGCTGAGTGATTTAGCACAGGTCCTGGTTATTGCAGACTGGGTCATAAAGGGCAATTGACTGTGGCTCCACCACGTCCCGAAATTAAACCACACACACACACACACCTTTTTTTCCACATCATACACATCTGTCTGTCTGTCTGAATATATATTTAAGATAATTATATTTAATGTATTGTAATATACATTATAATATAATTTAATGCATGTAATAAATAACAATAATTAATAAATAACATTAAATATTTTTTTAATTGTTAATAATATTTTATGTAATTTATTAAATTATATTATTAAAAATCTGTCTGAACATATATGTATTTATGTAAACATTTACATGAAATAACATATATTATTATCTATCTATCTATCATCTATCTGTCATCTATCTGTCTATCTATCGTCTATCTGAATATATATTTAAGATAATTATATTTAATATATTTTCAATATTTTCAGTTTTTTTAATATTTTGTATAAACATCTAAATTAAACAGCACATATTATTACATTTTAAAATGATACTTTA
>JAHKKF010514415.1:11426-51583 GCA_019740295.1 Labeo calbasu | reverse complement strand
TTTTGATGAATGTAATGCATCCTTGCTGAACAAAAAAGTATTGATATTGTGTATATCCAATAAGTCATATATATAATACAAATGTATACAGTTTGCACAAGCTAACACACTCATCTTTTTTCATTTATTATTTATAGGTTTACTCATCTCTCACACTCGTTCGTTTCATGGGACTGTTGTATAACTCATGAGAGGACAGATGTCTGCATGGACAGAAGGAAAGATTGAATTCCGTGAAGGGTTTTACCTGAAAGACTGCATTTAGCTCTGGGTGATTATGTTTTAAGGGTGAGTATAAAAATGTCAAGGTCCATTCAAGAGTGACTTATCCAGACCAACCTCCAGTGGCCTGTATTCAGACACAGACTCTCTGCTAAAAGAGAAGCACTCTTTCTCCAGGAATAGAGAGAGCTTGATTGCTTTAAGAGTGTGTAAAGTGTTGGTCCAAGTTGAATTCCACACGTTGCCATCGTAAAACAGTCACCAAATTAATGTTAATCCGTTTTTAATGATGGAGTATCCCACAAGTGACCACACTGCTCGGGAAAGTTTGACTTGCAGCCATCTCCAATAACAGAGACAGGAGAGGTGCACTGATAGACCTGATTTAAAGCAACTCTGACGTAAAAGTAAAAATCTTGGGCTAAAGGCCTCTACTATGGTTTATACTGCGTCAGAGAATGCTGTAAATCTATTGATTTCAAGTGGAATAGTGTGTTGCAAGAAAGTAAAATTGAATGATGTGCAGAAATCTTTTTAAGACAGTTTTAAAACACTTTTTAAGACGTGTTCAAAATATTAAGAAATTAAATTTTGTGACCTATCTTCTTCTAGACTCATTTTAAAGCAGAATCACACACTGCAAAACAAAAAAAAAATAATAATAATTTAATTAAAGAAAGGAATTACGTATCTTTTTCATAATTTAAGCATGGATGCATTTATTTACTTATTTAAAAGAAAAAGGAATTAAAATTAAGTGAGTTTTTGGCGAAACTAAGAAAAATATTTGCCAGCGGTTTAAGAAAAATAAATATAATTAAGTTTTTTTGTTCTCACCCCAGAGAGGTTATTTTTTCATATTTTAGGCACAAAAAGTGGAAAACAACAAAAATTATAAGAATAAAATATAATGAAAAAAAAGATAATCATTGTTTTTTTATTTTTTATATTTTTTTATTAATAATAACGTCTTTTTTTTCTTTTTTTTTTGCAGTGCATCCCACAATGCATTGCAACAAACAAAGTGCCAGGGGATATTCTCTGTGTGTGACTGTCTCACTCTCAGGTGTAGTCATATTGATACATATGGGTTTTTTTTGTCTTTTCACAACTACAAATCACTTTCATTAAATGAAAAATGCAGCGTGGATAAACTATCTCTCTATGTGTTTTATGGAAGAAAAAAGTGGCAGTCACACAGCTTTAAAACAAGCTAAGGGTGAATAAATGACCATTTTTATTGATTATGTTTGTAATATGATCACACCAGCAAATTTCATATTTCATGGATTAGTTTAGGAAATAGTCATGGCTCTTTCATTTCTGAAGTTGTCTCTAGTCTGCTTCAGGCCTCACCAGATATGTGTATGTGTGTGTGTTTTTTGTTCATTTCTTTCTGAAGCACCTGAGTTTTCCTAGCCGGAGGCTTGAGCACCTGCACACAGCGAGAGCCGACGGATTCAGGACGAGAGGTTTGATTGACAGCTGGAGTGTTATTCATCAAGAGGATGTAACACACACTGATGGACATCCTTATACAGCTGTCATTCCAGAGCTGTCTGTACTTCATCTCAGAGTAAAAACTAAAGGTAATAGTGACTTTATTTCTCAGAATTGACTTTATTTATTGTGATTATGCCTTTATGTTTTACAATTATGACTGTGATTCTTTTAATACTGACTTCAGTCAGTATTAGTGCTATTTTTTAGTATTAATTATATACTAGTAGCTTTTAATAATAATTTATCCCTTACAGAAAAACAATGTGAACTTCATATGTGCAATCATAAGTATATAAAGTATAAAGTATAAGGTATAAGTATATCAAAGTATAAAGTATGTGAAATACTTGTGAAATGTGGTTTTAGAACATTTTCATGCAGTCACATATGAACATGTAAACAAATGTGAACATGAGGACAATATGGGTTTCACACATTTATGACCATGATTTTTGTTTTTTATTTTTTTTGGAAGGGTTAAAATAGCTTTCATTTTTATATTTTCATTTTTATTTTTTATTAACATTTAATTGTAATAAAATTTAATTAAAAGTATTTTTATATTATATATTTATATTATATTATTTTATTTCAGTTTCAGTTTTAGTAATTGTAGTATTCAAACTTATTTATTTCAGTTAGTCGTCAAAGCAGCATTTCTAATTTTCTAATTTAAGTTAAAGATAAAAAATATTATTACTTTTTTAAATTAAATTTTATTTCAATTCAGTAATTGTAGTACTTAAGTTTATGTCAGTTGTTTGCCAAAGTGACATTTCTTATTCTCATTTAATTTTAAGTTAAAGATAAAAGTATTAATTTTTTTTTTTTTTTTAAATAACTCCATTTCAATGACCAAAAATTATATATAATAGTTTTAGTTAACAATAACAACACTGATTTCTTGTAATTTCTCATATTTGTACATTTATGCACTGCCAGTCAAATTTTTTTGAACAGTAAGATTTTTATTGTTTTTTGTTTTTTTAAAAAAGAATTCTCTTCTGCTTAAAGAAGTCTGCATTTCTTTGATCCAAAGTACAGCAAAAACAGTACAATTTTGAAATATTTTTACTATTGAAAATAAATGTAAAATATTTTTTTGAAAGTAATTTAATGATTTTTTGAAAATAGATATATTTTAAAATGTAATTTATTCCTGTGATTTCAAAACTGAATTTTTAGCATCATAACTCCAGTCACATGATCCTTCAGAAATCATTCTAATATTCTGAGTTGCTGCTCAAAAACATTTATTATTATTATTATCATTATTATTATGTTGAAAACAGCTGAGTTAGAATTTTAGGTTTCTTTGATGAATAGAAAGTTATAAGAACAGCATTTATCTGAAACAGAAATCTTTTGAAACATTATAAATGTCTTTGTCATCACTTTTGATCAATTTAAAGCATCCTTGCAAAAAACATTGTGTTTTTTTTTCAAATTGTGTTTTGTTTTAAATCTAATAGTGTTAACTGGTTGATAAGATCATTGTATTTAAAATGTATGAAGGTATAAATATTATTATCTTATGAAAACTGTTGCATCTATAAGAGATGCTTAGCAGTAGAGCCCAAGTCTGTGTGGATCACAAACGCACTGGTCTGACAGCACAATTCCTGAGCTGAGTCTTAAGAAAGCAAACACAACCTGCAGACACCCGTCCCGCCTGCTGCACACTCTCCTACTGACTCATGTACTTCACAGAACAAGAGCAGAACTCCTCTAAAGACCCTTTCCAGTCACAGATTAAGCCTGTTCCTGGAGTAAAGTCCTCCGTCAATAGAGATCCTATTTAAAATTCTAGTTTATAAATATCATGATTTAAACTTAATAAGGAGAAATATGGGTATGAAATGGCTAGCTTCTAAATTCATGCCAGATTTAGACTAGATGTTTAAATTTAGACACATGCAAGAACCTGCAAAGCTGCATTAAAACAGTAGTTTACTCAAAAATGCATTTATCTCAGCCAACTTGGAAACTTGAGAAAATTGTGCACACATCAAGTTAGTCTGGTTTAGTTTAGTTTGTGGTCACTATGAATTGCTGTGTGAAAAAGAGCTGCATAAAGAATCCTTTTGTATAATTTTTATTTTTTAACATTGAAACCTAAATGTGAAACTGATTCAAATGCAATAAATGCTGGTGTTCTCTGCTGTTTACACTAAAATATAAGACAAATTGTGTTGATTTAATGTTCTCTTTTATAATCTATGACACACTGACAGTGAGTGTGTGTTTTCTTAAACATTAGAGGACTGTTAGAGCACTTTAGAGCACACAGGACTGTTCCATAAACAGTTCAATAAAAGAAAGAAAGAGCAATGGATTCTGCCTTTGACTTCCATAGAAATGGACAAGCGCAATAGTTTATTTAAAACTGACTCAGAGTAGATTTACACATGCTTGTTCCACAGAGAGATTAAAAGTAATTTGAATGAAAAACTAAATAAAAAAGTTCAAGACAAACTTCAAGTTGGCTTAAGAAAGCCAGACCAGAAAGTTTTAAAAAGTTGTAAAAGATTTAAAAAGTTTTAGAATATTTAAAATGTTGATGGTTTTCAGTCTGAAACAGATTGAGGTTTAAAGTACTTTTGAATCTTAAAGCTTGAATGTTTTGAAGGTTAATCTGTTAGATAAATTATTAGATGACTAGCCAGTTGCTAGCATGTTTCTAGCATGATTGGCAAGTTGTTAGCATGTTGCTAGCATGATTAGCAAGTTGTTAGCCTGTTGCTAGCATGTTTCTAACATGATTAGCAAGTTGTTAGCTTGTTTCTAGCATGATTAGCAAGTTGCTAGCATGTTTCTAGCATGATTGGCAAGTTGTTAGCATGTTGCTAGAATGATTAGCAAGTTGTTAGCCTGTTTCTAGCATGTTTCTAACATGATTAACAAGTTGCTAGCTTGTTTCTAACATGATTAGCAAGTTGCTAACATTTTTCTATCATGATTGACAAGTGGTTAACATGTTGCTAGCATGTTTCTAACACGATTACCTAGTTGTTAGAATGTTGCTAGCATGTTTATAACATGATTAGCAAGGTATTAGCATTTTGCTAGCATGTTTCTAACATGATTAGCAAGTTGTTAGCATTTTTCTAACATGATTAGCAAGTTGCTAGCTTGTTTCTATCATGATTAGCAAGTTGCTAGCATGTTTATAGCATGATTGGCAAGTTGTTAGCATGTTGCTTGCATGTTTCTAACATGATTAGCAAGTTGCTAGCATGTTTCTTGCATGATTACCAAGTTATTAGCATGTTGCTAGCATGTTTTAACATGATTAGCAAGTTGTTAGCATGATTAGCATGTTGTTAGCATGATTAGCATGTGTTAGCATGTTTCTAGCTGTTGGTGACTCCCAAAACCAAAATATGAACCTTTTATAATCCGTAATAGGGGCACTTTAAATGTTTCTAGGTAGGGATATGGCTGATAGAGATGGTTTCCCCATGGAAGCTTGTTTCCATCGTAGGATAAAATGTCTTCTTATCTCCCAATGCAGACTTTTTCCTAATAATTCTAAGAAAAACAAGATGTAATTTAGATTTCTGATTTATTTTCCTTGCGATTCCAAATTTAGAACTCACAATTCTGTTTATATCTTGCAATCCTGACATTTTCTTCCCTCAGAATTCTGAGTTTACACAGTTCTCACAGTTCAGATTTTTTATATACAATTCTGAGTTTATATTATAAAAAGTCTGAATTGTGAGATATAAACAGAATTTTGAGTTTTAATCCTGTTGGAAAACATTAATCCTGTGATTTGATTCCAGATATTAGTGGGAAAATTGTTCATTTTAGTTTAGAAACAGGTTCAGTCTGTATTTCAGAGGAACAAATTTTCTTGTTTTTTATTTACTTTGATAAATTGCCTGCGAAACACTTACAGTTGAGGTCAAAAGTTTACATACACCTTGCAGAATCTGCAAAATGTTATATATATGTTTTATATATTTTACCAAAATAAGAGGGATCATACAAAATGCATGTTATGTTTTTATTTAGTACTGACCTAAAAAAGATATTTCAAATAAAAGACGTTTTCAGGTAGTACACAAAAGAAAATAATAGCTGAATTTATAAAAATGACCCCATTCAAAAGTTTACATACACTTGATTCTTGATATTGTTTTTTTACCTGAATGATCCACAGCTGTGTGTTTTTTTTTTTTTTTTTTAGGGATAGTAGTTCATGAGTCCCTTGTTTCTCCTAAAGAGTTAAACTGCCCACTGTTCTTCAGAAAAATCCATCAGGTCCCACAAATCCATCTTTTCACACTGAGGACAACTGAGGGACTCATTTTTTAGTTCAAATTAATGCATCGTTTTTCCTTCAAAAGCATCAGTGAGCGTTTGAACCTTATGTAATAGTTGCATATGAGTCCCTCAGTTGTCCTCAGTGTGAAAAAATGGCTCTCAAAATCATCCAGTCATTGTTGGAAAGGGTTCAAATACACAAAAATGCAGAAAAACCAAATAATTTGTGGGAACTGAAGAATTTTTCTGAAGAACAGCAGGCAGTTTAACTGTTCAGGACAAACAAGGGACTCATGAACAACTATCACTAAACTAAAAAAAATTAAAAACAATTGCATGATAAATAATATAGCTGACACATATATATATATATATATATATATATATATAGCATTAGCTATATATACAGCTGTTTTTCTAAAGTGCATTCACACAAGTTTAATTTTTTAATTGTTCCAGAAGAAAAGGTATGCATTTTTAGAGAAGCTGGCAGGTGGAGAGAATTCAATACAGCGCTTAAATCATCGGAACGTGTGGCTGGACATGATGAGGTGCTGATTGCCCGCAGCCAGACGCCAAACAGCGCGAGCAGTGAGAGGGACTTTCATGAAGAGCAGGACAACATTTCAAGTGAGCGAAAATGGTTGAGTGGTGAGGAGGAGCAAAAGAGAGAGAGGGCAGCAGTAGGACAGGCAAGTACCTGACCATAATGCATCTCTTTTCAGCTGCTTCACTACTGACGCAGAGCTCTAAGGGCTCCGCTGGCCAGTACAGTGCCGTCCACTGTGTGCAGAGCCAACCACAGAACTCTGTCACCTCAGCAGGCAGTGGAAACCCCTCTGTGGCACGCTAACCGAACCCCCAGATGGCCTCTGCTGGCCAGCGTCTGCTCGCTATTGCTGTTAGCTTGCAATTTGGTTGATTAATTGAGAGCTGGTGTTATTTAGTTCTTAACGACCGACAATTAACGCTGACAGTCAGAGAGCAAACTGCAGACGTGCATGCAACATTTGTCATCGTGCACGCCGGCCCTTGAAGACTTGAAGCTGTTGAAAAAAGCTGTTGACAAAAAAGTAAGTGCACAGGCGGACCTGTTAAAGAGAGTTAGCAGTGTCCACTACGTGGCTTTGACTGAGTGTTGCTGTCAAATTCATTTAAAATGAAATAAACTTAATATGCTGACTGCACTGATATGATGTTTCACCCTTTGGGAGTGAACTAAAGTTAGATGCTTTGGTTTAACTAGCAAGAATATTAATTGAGTAACTGATAAAACGGATACATTTGAAAATAAAAATATTATTTTTTTAATATATATATTTTTTCACTTTCAGGCTGTTCTAGACTAAATTACTGTACCTGTTTTCGTTTTTTTTCTCTCTCTTACAAGAAAGAATCATCCAAAAAACATACAAGAAGTATTGTAATGAACAATAATAAATATTTATAAATAATAATAATATTAAAATGTATAATAATTTTCAAATTTTCTTTTTGAGTGCTGCTTGCTAAGTCGTGGTTGCTAGTGTCTTGCTAAGTTATGGTTGCTTAATGACTAAACTAAACTAAACTAAAATTAAATTAACATATCAAATATGTTAAATTATCAATCTGTCAAATTACAAAAATCATCAAATCTTGCCATCTGAATAATTTGGAGAGAACAACAGAGAGATAATAATAATAATAATAATAATAATAATAATAATAATAATAATAATAATAATAGTGTAATTAAATTAAATTAAATTAAATCAAGTCTGGACCCTACATTATAAATCTTCATTAAATCTTGCAGTCTGAATAATTTTGAGAGAACAATAGAGACATTGTTATTATTATTAATACTAATAATAATAATAATAATGAGTAATTAAATGAAATGAAATTAAATTAAAATTCCTTTAATTCTTGCTCCTACATGATAAATCTTTAAAAACATAAATACTAGAAACATCATTAAATCTTGCAGTCTGAATCATTTTAAGAGAACAATAGAGATATTATTATCATTATTATTATTATTATTATTAATAACAACAACAACAATAATAATAATAATAGAGTAATTAAATTAAATTAAATTAAATTAAATTCCTTTAAGTCTTGCGCCTACATTATAAATCTTTAAAACATAAATATCAGAAACATCATTAAATCTTGCAGTCTAAATAATTTTGAGAGAACAACAGAGATATAATCATCATCATCATCATCATAAATGAGTAATTAAATAAATTAAAAAACATAAATAAATTAATTTAAATAAATTAAAGAAACAAAAATATCAGAAACATCATAAAATCTTGCCATCTGAATAATTGAAGAAAACAAAAGAGAGAAAATAATAAGAATAGTAATTGTAATAAAAATAGTAATAATAAATGAATAATAAAATAAAATAAAATTTAATTAAATTACTTTTAAAGTCTAGTCTTCAGAAACAAATATTAGAAACATCATAAAATATTATTTTATATATATAAGTTTCATTTTTTGATCATTATCATGATCATATATATAACAACTATGATGATGATTAATTTTAATAATTAATTATTTTAATAATAAAATGTATTAATTTATTTTTTCATTACAATTCTTCTTTGTAGACTAAGAGATGTCATTTAAATTGCCACATGAATTTGTTGTTTGTTTGTCATAAAATAGATAATTATGCCTTGAGCCTGAACTTTCTCCTGAGCGGTAGGAAAAACTGACCTTTTCAAATTTGAAGGCAATTACCGACTAATGCATGTAAATGCTGAAATTAGCTCACGTCAGCATTTACAACAAGTCTGTCTTTACAGCTTTATAAGTTCTAGTTATTTCCAGAACCCAACTGATGCACTCATATAGTCTTGTACTTGTTTTATACCTCTTTATATTCTCTCATGCTACCCTTTAGGTTCCCATTGGCTGTCGGTGCCTGTCAAGCCTTTACGCTTCTGTCAGTGGCCTTCAGTCCTTTATGAACCCATTTGTAGCAAGAGAGCATCTGCTAAGAACATAACTGTATTTTCTCCAGAGCTATATATTCAGCAGACAGCAAATAAAATCCTCTCTCGTATGATCAACGACACATCTCCGAAGGGCCATCTCCAGGACGACGTGAATACAAAGAGTCAGGCATAACTCGAGCACCGATGGATTCTCTCTCCTCGACCTCCATGCTCAGGCAGGTTTCCTTTTCCAGAAGGAATTCTTGTGAGGTCTGTCCCTCATTGAAGGCTTACCCACCTCCGCTGATTTGGTACTATCAGATGTTTCGTGATAAGGGCGGACTCTTTGAGCTGGGTATCTCCTCAGTCATCTGAGCTGTGTAAACTTACCATTGTGGGCCGTTACGCAAGACTTCACGTACAGTGCCCTGTCTTGTGTCTGGGCACAGGTGCCAAGCGCTTCTTGCGAACAGGCGTTACAGATGCCAAGCCCGACTGATGACTGAATGAATAAATACAAATGAACTAGTCCATTGTTAAAAAAGAAATCTCTCGGAGAGTAAGGACAGCCATTGTTCTCCCATCAGGAATGTGTTAGCGATATCCCTAATCAGACAGACCCTCTCACGCTCCGCTAGTGATGTCATGACAGGCTTTTCTGGATGATTATGTGCTTGTGGGCTTCATTAGACATTTTAGGGAATTTTTCCTGACGTTTGTTTAGGAGCTCATAAAAATAAGCCAGCTGGATCTCCTTCTCAAGTCATTTGGAGATGCAATGATTGTGTCCATTAGCGTCAATGAAAATCTGACATTGTCAGTGTTTGTTTTGGCTACTGTAGGGTTGCTAGGTGGGTCATTTTGTGTGCCCTTTCTTTATTTTATCCAAACCCATCTCATCAGGAAACTTCAGAGGAGGCGATTTTGTATGAATTTGATTTTTTTTTTTTTAAGCAAGCATTAAGGTTTACTCCATAACCTAAGCGTCAGTGGAGTGTAAACAGAGTGTATACAAAATGTAGAAATAAGATGATACAAATTCATAGCCACCAATTCACCATAATGTAAAACAATTTTGCACTGGCTCTGCAATATGCAGCTTCACACATTACATAATCACGTTGAAAAGGTCATGTCTAGGGCTGTCATGATTCCTCGATTCCTTGATTTTTGTTAAAAAAAATAATCGATTGCATTTTGCCCTTGTCGAGTAACCGGCAAAATACCGGAAGTGGCGCAGTAGGAGAATCCATGAAATGCATTATTAGAACGTTTTCAAAGGCTGCATGATATATTAAACCCGTTTAAAATCATAATAGAGCACAATTCTATCGTAATTTCACAAACGCTACGAATCAGTAAAATTAATATATGCGATGTAGGTTTAATATATGCGCTTTGCATGGGTGTAAGGTTATGTACGTGCGTGTCAGGCAGCGTTCACAGTTCGTTGAGTTTGGAGCGTGGACCATTTCATCAAATTTGTGAGGTAAATCATTTATAAACACACAAACACAGGAGTATATTTCTCAATATGCTAACTGTTTATCGCGATTTCGATATAAAAGCTCAACCCCTCACAATCCAGCGGAGGACTATTATTCTGCGCGAAACCGCGGAAGAACTGACGGGGCATGGTTTGATCTTCGGCTGACCAATCAGCAGAAAGGGGCGTTTCGTTCCGCCCATGTGTAGAAATCGAATATTCAAGCTGTTTATTCATTTTTCCACCCCTGAACAAAAAACGAAAAATCAAGCTGAATTCTTGTTTTTCTGGAAAAAATGAAAAAACGAAAAAGGAGCCATTTTTTCAGGTTTCTTCTTTCAATATTAAATCAAAAAACGAATGATACACGGATTTCTCACTCTGACAGTTTATGCAGTTTGATGTCCACATATTAAAGAAACTCGAGTATCTGTAGCATTTTTTGTCGTAAAGAAATTGCCAAATAATAATGGTTGAGTGACATTTGAATTAAATGTTGTTTAGTCAATATTAAACAAGGATTAGATCACCCAGTAAAGTGTAAAAACAATCGCCAGGCTGTTAGCGCCCTCTGCAGTCATTTGTTATAATGCGTAATGAACATTAGCTCCATTGTTTATAACACATTATGTATTTTAACAGTTTTGTTACTTTATATACTTTATTATTATTGCTTCATTGCTATTATATGTGACCCTGGACCACAAAACCAGTCTATGGGTATATTTGTAGCAATAGCCAAAAGTACATTGTGTCAAAATTATCGATTTTTCTTTTATGCCAAAAATCATTAGGATATTAAGTAAAGATCATGTTCCATTAAGATATTTTGTACATTTCCTACCGTGAATATATTAAAACTTAATTCTTTTATTAGTAATATGCATTGCTAAAAACTTATGGAGGGACATCATTGTTTTACCCTTTTTTTTAGTAATGGGCATTTGACTTTCTTTGCACGTTCACTTTGTAAACACTGGGTCGGTACTTTTGCCTACGTCACATGTGACTTTTTCAACTTGATTATGTAACACATGAAACCATGCTAGTGCAAGATGAGCAACTGTGGTTAAAAAGTATATAAAATGTATTTTTTTTTTTTTTTAGAAAATGGCCCACCATTTCGCTAGATAAGGCCCTTATTCCTCGGCTGGGATTGTGTAGAGCCCTTTGAAGCTGCATTGCAATTTGGACCTTCAACCCGTTGGCCACCACTAAAGTCCACTATACGGAGAAAAATCCTGGAATGTTTTCCTCAAAAACCTTAATTTCTTTTCGACTTAAGAAAGAAAGACATGAACATCTTGGATGACATGGGGTTGAAGTTATGATGAAATTTTTATTCTGGAAGTGAAACTAATCCTTTAAGTAAATTATACACAGAAAGAGAGAAACGTGACAATAGTAGGACACTCTCATACTGTTATAATCAGTAATAATAATAGTATAAACGTAATTTAATTTCAGAGAGTTAGAAGAAGTTGGAAGCATGTGCTGATTGATTAAAGTCTGGAAGTTCAGTGACCTCAGACTTTAAAGTCTTTACTCAATGACTGTACTGTTTTACTTCCATCTTTCCGTCAAAACCAATTACTGCTGCACAGCTACAGCAATATATTCTGTCAGTCATATTTCCTCACCTGTAATCAGTGTGAATACATATTTGTTTTTATTTTTATAGCTTATCATTTATTCATCATGGTTTTAATGAATCCTGTTCTTTCTTGCTGAGTTAGCGACAGTGCGTCTCATGCAAAAACATAATCAAAATGCAAATGAAGAGTGAAAACTAATAACCAAAGACAAATATCAAGCGTGTTTGGGGAGCGGAGGGCTGGGGAGGGAGCTTGTCACACACAAATAAATCATATGGAGAAGCCAATAAACCGCTGCAGAACGAGTATGAATGCTTTCTTGTGCCACGAAATATTAGGCTGTGCAAGTAATCTGTACAGACGACGGACGCCTGGAATGCGAAGCGGAATCGATGGCCAACTCGTGTCAAGCCGTCAGCTCCGCTGGCCCGAGAGACCGGTGTGTGTGATTGATGAGCGGGAAGAGCGGGGAGACCTGCGCACAGTGCGCAGAATTAATGTCGCGTGCACGGAAGGTGCGCATGCTCTGATTTGCAGCGATTTCCTTAATGTGCTTGTTCAAAGGATTTTGAATGTTATTTTCCCTTTAAAGCCTTGCTTTTAAGTTTTAACTGTTTAGACTTACCATGGTCTCTGGTTAAATAGGCTATGTTCATAATATATGTCACTATAATGATTTAATATGGGATGTTCTTCAAACAAAGCTTATTTATTAAAGGAGAAGTCCACTTCCAGAACAACAATTCACAAATAATTTACTCACCCCCTTGTCATCCAAGATGTTCATGTCTTTCTGTCTTCAGTCGTATAGAAATTATGGTTTTTGAGGAAAGCATTTCAGGATGTTGCACATGCGTGACTGAACGAATCACTCCCCGAGACGACTCGTTCTTCCCGAGTCACATTAAAGATTTGTTCAAAATGAAAGAATCGTTCAAGAACGACCCATTACTAATTTGTAGCGTTGTGGACGTGCATCCCAGAGCCTGTGTAGATTGTGTAGAGCCATTTGAAGCTGCATTTAAACTGCATTTTGAAAGTTCAGAATCGGGGCACCAATGAAGTCCATTATATGGAGAAAAATCCTGAAATGCTTTCCTCAAAAAACAATTTTTTTACGACTGAAAACAGAAAGACATGAGCATCTTGAATGACAAGGGGGTGAGTAGATTATTTGTCAATTGTTGTTTTGGAAGTGGACTTCTCCTTTAAGTGTTTTCACAATGCGTCATCAGTTGGCCATATTGGTGGCACAGAAAGTAAACGATACCGCAATTTTTAAAAAATGGTCAATTTTTATGTTTTGGGCTGGACTAATCAGATAAACCGGGAAAAACATTTTTAGTACTACAGACTGCTAAAAGTTATAATGAATCAAGAAGAAGAATGCAAAAACAGTCTGAGGAACAAAAGGCATTTGTGGCTGAACCAGGATTTCCAGGGCAAGAATCTTGACAACATTCGTGTTTATTTTATTCATTTCCATTCAGGTTGGTAAAATATTAGGCTAATATCTTGGTTAATACTGCTTGTATCTTTACCACATATTAACTTTAGTTTGTCAAACAATTGCGCCCTTTCCTGCTTACTAAGTCCTCCTCTGTATGATTTAGCAGCTTCCACATGTTTTTTTCATGGTTTAGAAAGCGTAAATTAGCAGAACAACGTATTTAGTAACACTGCATTTAAACATGCATGATTCTACAATGCGTAAGGTCAAGCTAGTGCAAGACGATCATTTGTGGTTGAAGTATAGAAATTTGTATTTTTCTTAGAAAACGACCAATCATTTCGCTAGATACGACCCTTATTCCTCAGCTGGGATCGTGTAGAACCCTTTGAAGCTGCACTGAAACTGCAGTTTGGACCTTCAAACCGTTGGGAACCATTGAAGTCCACTATATGGAGAAAAATCCTGGAATGTTTTCCTCAAAAACCTTAATTTCTTTGCAACTAAATAAAAAAGACATAAACATCTTGGATGCCATGGGGGTGAGTAAATGATCAGGTAATATTTATTCTGGAAGTGAACTAATCCATTAAGGCTACTTTTAAATTTGTTAAAGCAATGTTTTGCACATTTTAAAAGGGCCACTTTTAACCCAGGTGAAAATGTAATTGTGAAACATAATACAAGATAACCTGGGATTATGTTTGTACAGGGTTTAAGAAATGACCCAGGGTTAAATATTTCAAGTGTGAAAAAGGCATGTGTTGCATGGTAACTTAGTAGTCTATCTTTTAACTTGATTATATTTTATTAGTGACAACTGGAGGGAAGTCCTTTTTAACATAGTTCTTCATCAAACATGCCAACACATGTTGACCTGCTAATGAGAACATATGCATCTGTCCTCATAATATGACTTTTCATCCTTGCATTAGCTAACAAACTTGACTTCTGCTGTACACCACACTGCACAGTTAATGGCTAAAGTTGTTCAAATACTGCAATCTGTATATATATACTGCAAAGCAAGTGAAGGGCTAAACAAAACAAAAAGCTCCTCACAAGGGAGAGTTTGTGGACAGACATCGTGTATGTTTGCTGTGCAAATGTTAGCTTTAATAATTAAGAGCAACACTTTTCCACAAGCAAATTTTTTCCCTCTCTGACATTTTCATAGTCAGTCACCCGTATTCTGACAAAACTGCACAATGCAAACCTTCACTAATCATGTGAAATCATTTATCCCGTTTGTACAGTGTTTCTGTATATGGTATATAAGAAAACTAGATGTAAATGTGAGACTAAAGAACATTTTCCAGATCTTTTTGCTTTATGTTCTTTAGGTTTGGAAAAGCACAAAAAATGACATTAATTTATTTCTTACTAACTTTTTCAGGGATTTTAATGATCATCCCTCATCTCTCTCTCTCTTCTGTTCTCCCTCCATAAGTGAAAGACTCTCCTGAGAGAGCGTGGCCCAGGTTCCTCACACATCAGATGAGAGACCTAATAGGTGAGCAAACACGCTGATTACCCAGCCTGCTCTGCTGAGGTTACCTGTTTATGAGTGTTTTTCTGTACCGCATGCACAAACATTACGTGTATCTATTTAGTGTCCTGTTACTGAATGATTTGGAGTCATATGCTGGTGATGTTTATTTAATTCTTTCTTCAATATGCACAAAATGAGCATTCTTGTACCCTAAACGTGCAGACCCTTTAAGCACACATATATAAGAAGACAACGCTTCCATAAGATTTCTTTTTGGCCTTCGAGCAAATTCCTGAGGTTCCTGAAGTGTTGCTGATTGTATCTGTGGCATGAAACAATGGTCTTTAGAAAATGAAAACCACAGCACATCCCACACACTTCACTGGTTTTTATGTAACCGAGTTGATCAGGTGGAGTCGGCACTCTTATTTCTACTGTAGGTCTCATATCTTCCCACCCACTTTGCTGATATCTCCTTCATTCCCCTGTGATGATTACTGATAACAATATGTTTGAACGCAAAGGTCAGTCCCAAACAAACAAGTCTCTGCCAAAACCATAGCTATTCACTAGTAAACACTTTATTGTGGACTGTTAAGGATGCTTGACATCTGTAGAGATAATTTGATCACTTGTAAAGCAAGTCTGAACAAGCACAGAGCAGAAAAGAAAGTGAGAGAAGGGGTTTTGCTTCCAAATCAACTAACATATGGCCATCTCCTTAGTGCTCCATTGAAGATATTGTTAAATTTGTAGATGTTGCCTATGTAGGGAGCTCACTAGGTTTTGGAACGGAGCCAGTGTGACACAAAGAAAAGACCAATTCCAAACCTGTATGTAAATATGATGATGATGTCATCACTTCTATTTGAATTTCAGTTGTGAACATTCTGTGAGTTCTAATTCACTATCAGTAGTGGATTTCCTTAAACTTAACTTAAATCAGGTAAAAATTATTAAAAAGCCCAAAGCTTATACTGAAATGATCTACAAATCAAAGTATGAATGGAGTTCATATAAAATTATTATTATTATAAATTATAATTGCAGAAGCTTAAAGGAGAAGTTCACTTCAAGAACAAAAAATTAAAGATAATGTACTCACCCCCTTGTCATCCAAGATGTTCATGTCTTTCTTTCTTCAGTCATAAAGAAATTGTTTTTTGAGGAAAGAATTTCAGGAATGTTCTCCATATAGTGGAGTTCTATGGTGCCTATGAGTTTGAACTTCCAAAATGCAGTTTAAATGCAGCTTCAAAGGACACTAAACAATCCCAGCCGAGGAATAAGGGTCTTATCTAGTGAAGTGATCAGTTATTTTCTAAAAAGAAACCTTAAATGCTCATCTTGTCCAGCTTTGTGTGAACTCTGTGTATTTCGCTTCAATACAGTTAGGATATGTCGAAAAACTCCCATCTCATTTTCTCCTCCTGAACGCGCAAGGAGGGTCAAACATCATTTACAAAAAAAGGTCAAACAGCGATGTAGGGTGATTTTTAACTTGAAGAAAATGAAATGGAAGTTTTTCGACATACCCTAACTGTCGAACCGGAATGCACAGAGTTTACGCAGAGCTAGACAAGACGAGCATTTGAGGGTAAAAAGTATATAGGTTGTCAGTTTTTTAGAAAACAATCGATCGTTTCACTAGATAAGACCCTTATTCCTTGTCTGGGATCATTTAGAGCCCTTTGAAGCTGCATTTAAACTGCATTTTGTATGTTCAAAGTCACAGGCACCATAGAAGTCCACTATATGGAGAACATTCCTGAAATGTTTTTCTCAAAAAATATAATTTCTTTTACGACTGAAGAAAGAAAGACATGAACATCTTGGATGACAAGGGGGTGAGCAAATTATCTGTAAATTTTTGTTCTGGAAGTGAACTTCTCCTTTAATGAATAATTTCAACAACAGTTAGCTAAAGCTGAATCTTGTCACATATTTGCTAAAATCCACCAAAAATCAAAAAGCTTTCGCTTTTTTAGCCCAGATTGAGCACTCTGGTTTATTCAAGACTAAATTTGCTTCCAGAGTCTGAGATTAAAATACTGTCAGTAAAGGGTAAAGACAACCTGTGAAATAGACTGTTGAAGCAAACACAAGTTTGTCATGTATATTCAAACTTCTTTTTTTCCCCCCAGTTTCACATCCAGCAGAGTGGGGAGGATGCCAAGAGCAAAATCTACCCGGACATCAGAATTTCCCAGGAAGATAAAGAGCTTTTTGTGTGAGTAATATTTTAAGCATGGGGGAAAAGACGGGACTTTGACAGAGAGAAGGAGAGTGAGAGAGAATCAGAAAACTGAAACACTGTGAACTACAGTCTTTAGCAAGTTAAAATAGACATATTGCAAAGGGATGCAGATTTTCACATACAGATTGGAATAGTTCACCCAAAAAAATAGTTGCATGCAAATATTATGGTGATGTCTTCACCACCATCTGATTTTCAGTTACGTAGGAGTTTAAATCAATAGTGGGTTTTCAAACTTTATTCAGTTAAAATTACTCAAAAGGATAAAGTTTATACTAAATAGTTTCATGATTTACTCACCTTTGATTTTGTTCCAACATATTATTATTTTCTTCCTAATTTTTGGACTAATAGTCAATGTTGAGTTTTTAAATTCAAATTTTACACAAAGCACATTTTCTTAATTTCTAAATGTGCATTTAAACCTTTGAGTGTAGACACGTAGCATCTGATATGACATCAAAAAATGGTTATGAAGCAAGCTTAAAGGTATGCTTTGAAACATGCAGCATTATTCTATATGTTGACGTAGACTGCATCTAAAAGCCTAGACAGCTGACTTGCTGCCTCACTGCCTTATCAGTCAATGACTTTGCAGGCAGCATTTTTGCATGAAGGCACCTCATGAAACTGATTTTGGACAGGCTTCTGAGGCAGCGTAACGGTTTAATGATCTACAGTTTTAATGATGAGTTTTGATGATAACTAAACGAATATTTAATTACTATAATACTGATTTCTCGCTAGAAATACCATCAAAAGTGCAAAAAATATAAAAATATAAAATATACATTTACACACAAACTGACCACCAAATGCAACTTTTAGATGCCATCTTTGTTTTTTTGGCTCAACCATCACAGAATTGTGGGATATCAAAGGCAGCGAAGGATACATCTATGCTGCCTTCAAAATTCGATCAGAAGAAGGTGAACCCGAATTTGTATTCAGATGTGCCTTGATGCCTTCCTGCCTTGGAATGCTGCCTCTGAAGGCAGCATTTTAGAGCTTTCGGACACAGCCGTAATTTAAACTGGAACAGAAAGACAGGGCGGGACATATCAAGAAGCCCCGCCCCCTTTTATAAATAGCCAATATCATTTTGTTTATATCACAGCTTTGGCAAGAGCCATTGAGCTTGGACAAGCTCCATTTCACACCGTATTACAGCCACAATCTCATTCATATTGCTATAAAATATAGCATTTTGTGTAGAATTCAAATGGGTCCGATACATTTTGTGGTCTGCGCCGATTCGCACATATGATTCACTCCATGCTATCATGTCTCCGGACCGGAGCAGACAGTATGCGTGTTATGGCGGTTTGCGTGACACAGCACGAAGACTACATTTGTCCCTGAATTGTTCCCTATGCCCTATATAATGCACTATGTGCCATTCACCATACAGAAAATCCTAATTCTGTAAACAAGTGACAGATTTCAGCCGCAGCTTCAGCGTGTATTTATAGTGTAGGGGGCGGAACGCTTTGGATTCTAAAAGGATTTGATTGGACAGAAACTTTGATAAGAAGCTGAAGTGCAGGGTGATGTCATCAAAATGGTTGATCCATACTGGCGGAAGTTAGAGACTGTAAGATTTGAATGCTTATATCTTCTAAATGCAAATTTTGTCATTGTTTTGGAACACACTAGCTTATACGTAACCTTAGGCTAACATATTCATACTAAAAGCCGAAAATCTTCAATTTTATTTACTTTAAATATATTGAACTGCAAATTGAATTGAAAGCTGCAGAATTAAAGGCTATTGTTTGAACTTAGTAAACTAAATTTTATGATATATATTTATTTATTTATTTATTTATTTATTCATTTATTCATTCATTTATTCATTTATTCATTTTTGAAGCCCAAAAGCTACTTTTAGTGTATGTAAAAGTGCAGCCTGGACATTCTGCCAAAAATCTCCCTTTGTGTTTCACAATTAAAAATCAAATCATATTAATGGTTAACAATGATAATTATCTCCGCTAAGTAGTCTCTTTCTTTTGCTTTGCCGTGGATCCTTTTAGGTCCTCCTTGAACATGGAATGAACAATATTTGCTTTCATTGGGGAATTTTTGTGAGGATTAAAAACTTTAGGATTTTTTTTTCTGGGAGGGGTGAAAGGGGCTCTCTTAATCTGGTTCACACAGTCTCTACCTTTGGTGTAGCACTGGTTTGTTTGAACCAGGTCTGATTGAAGGGGGCAGCGGGTCAATGGATGGAAAGATGGATAGATGGAGGGCAAAAAGGAAGAGAGGACAGAGGAATGGCCAGAGGGGAGGTGTACAGGGGTGTGTTTGGGGCGTCCCAGGCCGATGCTTTGAGGATTAACGGGGTGACTTCTCTTCTGGAATGTTCAGCCGACAGCCAAGACCCTCCCTCTCTGTCAGACAGGTGCACGACAGACACAAAAAAAAATTATGAGAAAGACAGACGAAAATTCAGAAAGGGGGAAAATAATGTCATGCACTGATGAGTGCTTCAGTAAGCACTTATCTCTCAAGCATTTCAAATCAAACAGAGTTGTTTCGACTGAACCGATCACAGCTTGCGAATACAGAACGAAACATTAATTTTGTTTATTGATGAAAACAGAGAGATGAAATCTATCAAAGCAGCTTTATTTTATCTGTCTTTGCCTCAAATATACAAGACCTGAATGAAAATGAGGTCAGTATAGTTGAATAACTGTCATTAAACATGGAAACGATTTTATTATATACTGTGAGAAATGTAGTGCTCTGTTAGTAATTATCCAACAAATCATCTGGTTGTCATCATTGGGGTACGTACAATGCCAGAAATAGTAAAGCTATGTTTATTCAACTTTTATGACTCTTAATAGCATGCTTGGTGATTTAAAACACAGTCCTATTGTACAAACTTAATGTGCGTTTGTGCATTATACTGTACGTGGCGCTAACAAACGTTGGTACTCAAGGGGGCGATATAGTGACCTTAGAGTGACCTAGGTTAGGTAGCTAGCTATAAATATTGACAATAACTTCCATGGCCAGAGGAGTATATAATCCTCTAGCCATATATATACATAGGTTATTTATTGACATTAACGCTTCCAAGAAGAACCTTTAAAATTCACAGAATCTTTCCATTTCACAAAAGGTTCTTTATAGTCGAAAAATGTACTAAAACTTCCAATTAAAACTGAATAAACAAATAAATAATTCGAAATATCAGCAGTTCTTGGGGTTCAAGCACTTTAAGGCATTTAAGCACATATAAAAAAAGACATTACATATTATTTATCAACCCTGTAACAACCTAAATCAATGATAAAAACGAAGCATTTTTGGCAAATCCATTTACCATAAAATATTATGTTTTTTAAGTTAATGACTGTTATAGTGCCAGCTGTGGTCTGATCTGCCTAAAACTTTGCATGGTTGTTTAAAATAACCTCGCCAGGTTTTGTTAAGTTTTGAGTTTTTGTTTAGGCTTTATAGGCTTCTGGGTATATTTGGACAGGTCCCTTTTATAAATGACCCCATTATAGCTTCCCAAAGGGTAAATTTCAACATTTTTTGATAATTATTGACCTAGAGAGTCCAGAAAATGATACTGCTGTGTTTTTTTCAAGAATCAGCAAAAACCTAGGACTAGTTCACAAAAGTAGGTTTTTAAAATTTTCTCGATCATTTAACAAATGGCTTGATTGACAGCAGTGGTTCTAGAGAGGCAAAGTTGTTCAGAATGAGGAGGTCTATCGTATGATACAAATATCGTATGCATGTGTGAAAAATATGTAATCGTTTACAGCCTTGAAAAAAAATGTGATATTGCCTCCCAGTGGCCAATTTCTTTCAAATTTCACACAGAGCTTTAGGGCTGTGAATCGAACAGTCCCACTGAGTTTTGTTCCGATCTACCTCCGTTAACCTTGGCTTATTGCGGCCATGTTTTTTGAGATACACAAATGTCCTTATAGCCACTTATGGCACTTTGAACCTAGACAGTGGGTACCGATTTTCATGTTGATAGGACTACGGTTGCATAGTTATGGCAATTTTTATGTTTTCTCCCTCTTACAGAGCCACCAAGTGGCCAAGCTCGGTGACTTTTTTCATGTGACCTCAAATTCAGCTCTTACATATGCATTATGAGTTTGGTGAATTATCTCATTCCGTTCAATGTTATAGTTGTTTTAATAAAGGCATCCCTGTCCCTTTCAAATGTTTTCGTGTCCCTTTGCGACAGAGTGTCGAAAGTTACGTTTTTTTTTGGTAATTATTGATATTCATTCTTCCTGCACTGGTTTGGTTCTGATTGGGCAAAAAACCTGGGATTAGTTTGCAAATTATTTTTTTCAAAAAATGCAAAATACCCGAAAATTTCACCAAGGTGATGGATGAATCCTAGGTGTGCGTTTTGCCCGACGTGAGTTAAGGATTCCAATGACATAAGACACTTGGGCCTACAACGAATGGGTTAGGAGTTATGAGCAATTTTGAACTTTTGATCATTGTAGTGCCTCCGTCAAGCCGATTGGAGTGAGCCTTGGTGATGTTGTAGACCGTGTGAGTACTACCATCCCTTCAAGTTTCAAGTCTCTGTGACTTACAGTTTGGTCTGCTCGATCAGTTTTACGCGGAGATTGCTGATTCTTGGCTATTCTGACAATTACAAGAGTTTTAATACTATATATATTAATGATCCAAAAGATGTACACAAAAAATGTAACCCATATTTCAATAATTCATTATAGCAGTAGGTGTTATACCAAAGTTTAGTGGTGCCATCAGCTAATCAGCATTGTTATGATGTCATTTTCCAGCAGCTCCAGGGTGATTAATCACATTAACTTGATTGACATAAAACATTCTTGTGAGCAAAGGTAACAGAATTCAAATTGCATGCTTTCGGAAGTTCCTCCACCAGCCGTGTAACTGCCATAGAGATGAATGGGAATGCTTATGGATTGCTTTCTCTTGGTATTAATCCATGATCCATACAAGCCAACAGTGATCCCAATAAAACTCTCTAATAACATCGCCATGATCAGCATCCATCCCACTCTTTAAATCATCACTAGTGAACTCTATATGATCCTAATGTCTTAATACAATCTAAAAAACACATAGTTATTATGGTAACAAGTACAGAGAGGAAAGGACATTTCTCTGCCCATAATTTAGGGTTGGGAATGCCGTGGCTTGCCTGTGCTTGCGCTAAATTTCAAGCATTACATTGCAAACAAATAGGAGATAAATTAAGCCACAGTCGTGACCTTACAGGCAGAAGTTTTCACAGATGTCTTCATATTCATACTGATGAAAGAGATATAGCTATTTTTCCATTATTCAATTGCAGGCTCATAAAACAGTTAGATCCAATTGCCATTTTTCTTTTTTTCGCCAAGGATCTAAATTCTCTTGCAGAATTGCTTTCTTTTGCTTTCAATGGGGAAGATAACAGATTGTTTGTGGGTGTGTTTTCTTGATAAGAAGACTGTGAAATGAGACACTTTGTTTTTGGATTCACCTCTTCTTGTCTGAATAGTCCCGTTATCCTGCTGTTTGAGGAAAAGGAGGGGTTAGTGTGAATTTAAACTCATTTCTATTGGGCCATCAGATATCGTTGATGGTTTAATTGCTTTCTGTAAACTCCACAAGCAGTTTGATATCAGATTAAAGATGGCTGAGAAGATGGCCTCAGGTTCTCTAGGAGAAATGACCTCAGGTTAAAGTGGGTGCAGATCCATCTTGAAATCCATCAACACTTTCTTTGGTCCAAAGGTTCTTATCAGTCTCAGTGTGACATATCTTGATCGGACCAAATAGTTCTCCCTCTGACCCTAAGGGTCAGCCTTACCTTATCAACTTTAATGTCCACATGCACTGCTGGAAGACTTGGAGGCCTCAGGTTATGTGCAGTTTATCTTGGTTGACACTCCCTTGTTTTTTTTTTGTTTTTTTAATTTAAATCAGTTGAACCACTTTGCAGAAGGTTCTTTAAAAACATCACGGTTTTATTTGAAGAAAACCTCCTATGTTCATAAAAGCTCTCTTTTTCTTACATCGAAAGGAGGAGATGGTTTCGAGAAGCTCTGCTGGGTGATACAGAACTGAAATGGCTCTTAGCGTGAATCTCTTCCCACACACCTCTTCAGACAGCTGCAGTAAAGTACAGGTAGGTGTGTTTTACCGCCATGCGCTCTGGATCAGTCGGTGCGCCTCAGGACCACCAAGAAAGACTTTGTTCTTCGTCTGGGAACGCAAGAGACACAAACTCTCCCTCTTTTAATTAGAGCACCGCCACACTTTATCAACAAAGATGCTGCTACTGGAGTTACTGTTGTCTATAAACAGAGCTCCTTCAGTCAGTGTGAATAAATGAGTCATCAAAGTCTTCAGGATTCGCATTTCAAAGGTTTTGTTTTGGTAGGAGGTGTTTCATTATCAGAACAATTCTGTTTTTGTTTTATTTTTTTATATTATTTTCCATGTTAGAGTCTGACTGACTCAGGCTATATCGATATCAAGGAAAAGTTGACTATTTTATCTTCAGTCATTCCTGTATAGCACTAACAATACCAATGCCATGGGATAGATTCTGACAGATTTTTATTTTTATTATTATTATTTTTTTAATTGTAGTTATTTTGTTGTTTGAATATTTTTTAATATGTCTATTTAGTTTAGTAAAAAAATATTTTAGTTTAGTTGTTAGTTTTAGTATAATTAATTTTAGCACGTAAAATGAAATAAGAAAATTTGAATATGTACTAAAAGTAACTAAAAGGTTTTTGGTATTTCAGTTAATGTACGTTTAATTATAATAATACACTACCAGTCAAAATGTTTTGAACAGTAAGATTTTTAATGTTTTTTAAAGAAAATCTTTTCTGCTCACCAAGCCTGCATTTATTTGATCCAAAGTACAGAGAAAAAAAAAAATCAGTAAAATTTAAAAATATTTTTACTATTGCAAATAACTGTATTCTATCTGAATATATTTTAAAATGTAATTTATTCCTCTGATTTTAAAGCTGAATTTTTAGCATCATTACTCCTTCAGAAATCATTGTTAAAACAGCTGAGGAACTTTTTTTAGGTTTCTTTAATGAATAATGAACAGAATTTATCTGAAATAGAAATCTTTTGTAACATTATAAATGTCTTTATCATCACTTTTGACCAATTTACAGCATCCTTGCTAATTAAAAGCATTCATTTCTATAACTTCTTTTCAAAAGAAAAATAAAATAAATTACTCCAAGTACTCCAAAGGATCATGTGACACTAAAGACTGGAGTAATGATGCTGAACATTTAGCTTTGGTCACAGAAATAAATTACATTTTAAAATATATTCAGATAGAAAACAGATATTTTAAATAGTAAAAATATTTCAAAATTTTATTGTTTTTGCTGTACTTTGGATCAAATAAATGCAGGCTCGGTGAGCAGACTTTAAAAAACATTTCTCCTCCATTGCTTTATTCTCATGCCCCTCTGATCTTGCTCTCCTGTTGGTGTTAAATAAGGTGAACTAAAGAATTATTAGATCTGCAAAATGCAGCAAAGCCACAAATCATAAAGCATTAGAGTGAGAGCAGACAGCAGCTGCCCCGGTAATCTACTCTCAAAGGGGCTACTGTGGCCCCCGTCCTCACAAACCTCAGACGTTTGGTCCTCTTTGTGTGTTTGATGCTGTATGACTTTTAGACTTGTGGAAGTGTTGTGTATATGACAGATTGTATTATAATAATTATTTCATAAAGACGAAAAGGCGAAAGGAAAATCACAAAGATCTCATTCAGAATAGCGTTTTGTGATCTCTTGGCAGCAGATTTCACGACAACCTTTGAAAGCGGCCATGCGCTCGCACAACAAAACACTCGTCCTTCATCTCCACATCAGCAGCTCCTATCAAAGTCTTAGCATGGCTTGAAGTTGGTGAGAAGAGAAAAAAAGATTTAAATGAAAAAGAAGAATGTGGAAAGTGTGGGAATGAGGAACAGCAGGGCAGACACAAAGGCCCGCCGTGTGTCTGGAGAACTGACCCGATCCAAGACACACAAAGGAACCGCTGCAAAGAAAGCTGGGCACCAATCCTGAGAAAAAGAGAGAGAGGGAGGAGGGGCGATTTGCAACTGTTACAAACCATATAAGAAAATGCAACTTTTTTTTTTTAAATTTAAGTTTTGCTTTCCACCTTATTTTTCCTCGTAAGAGTGTAAATCTTATGGGTCTGGCTTCCGGTCTCATCTGCGTCCAGCTATTTTTAGCTGTACAAAACAGCTCGTTTTGTTGCTTGATATTGCAAATTGGTGTGTCTTACCATTTTATTTTAATGTATTATCTTAATTATGAACACACTTGTTTGTAGTGCAAAGTTTTACCGTTTACTGCACGTTGTTATTCTTCTCATTATTTTCCTATAGGCTTACTTCCGCATTGCAAAATAAGGTGTATAGAACATGGAATTGTCCAGATGTGGTTTGCAGCGTTTAACACTTACCATTGCAACACTTATCTGTCGACTGGAATACAAGACTGAGTACAAGGAGGAGGAGGAGGGGGTGACGCACCTGACAGCAACCTGATCTGTGTCGGAGAGAGTCGTGCCAGTGACTTGGATGCTGGTCATGTTGACAGAGACACTGCGGCGTTCCTCCGGTATGTCACAACAAACGGACAGCCTTTAAAACAACCACAGGTGTGCTTCAAGAGGTCACCTGACCTCAAACCTGTTCGCACACACACATAGAGCCCACTTACTTCACACAGACAGACAGATAGATAGATAGATAGATAGATAGATAGATAGATAGATAGATAGATAGATAGACAGACAGACCTAGTTCTTGTCCTTATAAAGCTTTTGTTCTAACAGGAAAGTAAACTCGCTATGCCAGCTGTAGATTTGTTTACACTTTTTAGTTTGTTTTTGAAAGATTAACTGAGTATTGACTGCAGGTTGGGAATGTAGAGTCTAGCGCAGGTGCTGGAGTAATGAGAAACACATGGTCAAGTGAAAAGACACACACACACACACAAGGATGTAGAATTCAGTAGGGATATGTCCCTGCCAATATCCAGCGACTAAATTGTCCCTAGCTATAATTTTGATGAAAAAATTAAATATACGTTTATCTAACCATTGTTGTTGTAATTTCAGTTGCATCTGAAATAGGTCATACCTATTGATATTACCTGAGAAGATATAAATATACTAGAAAACTGCATGTTTTTAAGGACACACATTTATTACGTGGGTGGACGAAGAACATATAAGGTAGACAAAGTGTTTAAAACATACACAGTTCAACTGAATAAGTTTACCATCTTTAACTTTGTTGTTATGCTGTTTTGTGTTCTGCTTCTTCTATTCGCTCTTTTACATTGACTATAGACTAATCAGATACAATAATTTCTCAAATACTGATAAATTCAGTATTCACTTAAATGGTATGCAATGACTGGATGCTTTCAGCTTTCCTATTGAACTGTCACCAACTAAATTGCAGTGGTCAAACTATTTAAAATATAGTGAATTAAGCTACAAACTCGATCATAATGCACAATGTTTCCATCTAACATGGATTTTTTGAGGTGCAGCTCATCATTTTTAATGGAGTGTTTTCACTAGTTAGCAATAAACCCCTTACCTTACCTGAATATGTTCGTAGATTTGTGTTGGATGTTATCTTTGGATGAAAATATGGATATTTTATTTGTAAAAATCGTATTTTTTGCTTATTTTAATTAATGTCATTAAACTAGCAAGCTAAGCCAGTAGTAGTACCGACAGTGTCATGTAAACATGGCTGAAGACGTGAAAAGCAGAGGAGCAGACAAAAGATTCAATCGAGTGAGTCATTTACGCTGGAACCGCCCTGATTGATTCAAACACCTCGATCGAACCTCGATCATTTTTTTAATTCAAGCGATTTACTAGCAAAACTTCGTAGGCGCGTTCGTGAATCTTTTGATTCAAATCGGTACTTTGGTAGCTAGTTCGCGAATCATTTCGCGAATTGAATGATTCGCGGTGCGCACTCCAAACTCCCGATATGAAATGATGGTTCGCGAATCATTCAGATCGGGACTACGGAGTTCGAATCGCGAATCATTTGTTTCAGGCTGGGACATCGTAGCGGGTTCGCGAATCTTTTGATTCAGATCGGAACTTCGAAACGCGGATCGCGAATCATTGGGTTCAAATCGGGACTTCAAAGCGGGTTCGCGAATCATTTGTTTTAGATCGGAACTTCTAAACACGGATCGTGAATCATGTCATGAAACGAACGATTCGCGAAGTGCGCTCCGAAGCCCCGGTCTGAAATTAGAGTTCGCGAATCATTTTTCAGATCGGGAAAATGGAGCGCGGATCGTGAATAATTTGTTAAATTTTTTTTGTCATTAAACAGTAAACATCACGTTTATTAAAACATCGAACCATTAAGGCAGTACCGTTATGGAATCAAAACAAAGACAAAAAGAAAGAAAGACGAAATAAAGCACATAAAACTAATAAACATCATCTTAAGGCTGGTTATTGTTTTGGAGCAATATACAATATTCTTGAAAATCAACTGTGAATTCTGCTTGTGTAACTTGGATGCCTATCTCAATTTGTGTACTATAAGTGCATTCCAAATCATAGAAAATAAGGTTCCCTTTCAAAAGGTAAACATTTGTACCTTATTTACCCCTAAAGTGTGCATAAAAAACATATCAGTGTCTAAAGTGTACATATTAGTACCTTAATGTTACATATTTGTATCTTTTGAAAAGGTACCGTCCCAAGTATAGCTTTTGTACCTTTTTTCTGAAAGGAAGACACTCTGGATATAATGCAGGAGCGGTTCAGGTAGCAGCTGGGTTGTTTTAAAATCCTGAATTTGACATCTTTGAAGCGTCAATAACTGATCCCCTTCTTTACATTCCCTGCAGTGTTAAAACCACAAAGTGCGGCATCTAATCTCACAGATCCAGCACCAGATCTGCTTATCATAATTTACACCCAGAGGTGAAAGAATGAAGTCAATTTTAGGTCACTGATGGAAGTACAATGAAGTACAGAATCATGCATCTACATGTGCATCTCTAATTAAAACTAATTTTCAGATCTAATTTAATATAGCCATAATGTTTGAAATGTACTCTTGCACACTCTTACAATAACAAGAATACAAAATATTATAAAAGACTTCTTTATTTCTAATCACCATGAAGCACTTTCAACAAAATGAGCTGTCTCCCATTTCATGTGTGGTACAGGACTACAATCTGTAATATTTCCAAGCTCAGGCAGTAGTTGGGATTTGGTATAAAAACTAAGTCGAGGCTTCTAAAAAAGTCACTTTAGATGCATTACGAACTAGCCAAAAATTAGCCAAAGAAAAGACAAACAAAATACGTTACAACAAAGATGGCCTTGACAAATGCAACATGTAATACAACTTGTACAACTTAGAAAAGTATACTTATTTTAGACTCACAAAGGACACATACATTGTATGTGTTAAATTATTATTATTCTTTTTGCTGTTTGTTGTAAGGACATACAAATGCTAACTACATCATTCACATATTTCAGCAGTCTGTTTAAATACCTTATTTTTCTACAAAGTGAATTTACATTGTTTTAAAGTACAAAGTGCAAAGACTATGGTTTCCATCGTCGTTTTGGTGGGGGCAGGATCTGCGGGACGGGAGTGGGAACAATCGCAGCGGCCACTTCAGCCTTGTTTCTTGGAAAGGTTCTGAAAAAAATTAAAACGAGAGAATGAGGTAAATGCTATTTTAAAACAACGCCTTCCATTTATAAATGTAATGGTCTGCTTGTAGTAATAATTGGTTTCGATCTACTGCTCTGTAAAAATAGATGAGAGAGAATGTTGGAATGCATGTTGTGAATGTTAACAGCCACCGACATTAACTCACCAGTTTACTAGATGTTGTGCCTTCACCTGTTTTTGCCCCTGAGGAAAAACCAATGAGAATGTTTTACAAGCCTGTTCCCCATTACATGACGGCAATACGGGTTGTTTCTGAGAGTTATTAAACAAATGCAAGCGCTCATGGTCATTAAAACGACCACACAGTCTTCGAACAATCTCAGGCTGAACCTACAATATGTAGAGCTCATATACGCACTGTCAGTGTCTCTTTCATCCAGTCAGAAAAACAGCTGGAACGCTTGATTTTACGCTGCTCATAAGAGACTGCTGTGAATCCATTAATTTTATAATAATAAAAAAACAGTTTTAATTTTATAAGACAGGAAAATAAGAAAACAAATCATAATATTATGAGAAATTGAGTAAATTCTGAAAAATAAAGTCATAATTACACTACCAGTCAAAAGTTTTTTCGTCTGCTTACCAAGCCTGCATTTATTTCACCCAAAGTACAGCAATTATTAAACATTTTTAAAACTGTAAAATATATTCAAATAGAAAACAGTTATTTTAAATGGTAAAAATATTCCAAAATTACACTGTTTTTGCTGTACTTTGGATCAAATAAATGCAGGCTTGGTTAAAAAACATTAAAAATCTTACTGTTCAAAAACTTTTGACTGATAGTGTATATAAAAAAAGAAATGTTTTTACAGGCTTCCGTAGCATATTGTCATTTTGAAAGCGAAACTAGGTCTGATTCTCAAAAAATATTATTGGTCTACAGATGCCTGCATCAGAAAATTTGGGGTCAGTAAGTAAAAGTTAGACAATTATTTTTAATTAAATAAGAACTAATTTTTGCTTCAGCAGTGCAATTAAAGGCATTTATAATGTTAAAGGTTTATATTTCAAATAAATGATGTTCTTTTGAACTTTCTATTCATCATTGCATTTTAAAATATATTTAAATAGACAACAGTTATTGTAAATAATAAACATATTTCTCAATATTACTGTTTTTACTGTATTTTTGAACAAATAAGCCTTGGTGAGCAAAAGAGACTTGCAAAAAGACTAAAAAGCTGTACTGACCCCAAATTTTGACCAGCAGTGTCAATTCAAATTGCATTAAATTGCACTTTTGCAAAACCTTTCATTTTTTCCATTTCAAATCTTATGATTCCCAGTGTTCTCTGATGCAGTGTAAACTCTAGTCTACTACATAGATGCCCTTATTTCTCAGTCATCCATCAGGAAACAGTGATAACTCACCCTCTTCCTTAGTGACACCCAGACAGCCCATCAGTTCCTGTAGAGACAGGGCCTTATCATTGCTGATGTCGCAGTACTCCACAAACTTCTTCACACACTTCTTGGGTTTGGATTTTTTGCGCAGTAAACGCTTGAACGGTTTGATTTCTTTCTTTCCGATGTCTCCGCTGGAATTCTTGTCAAGCTGACTGAAATACCAGTGCACAACTCTCTCTTCCAGAGTATGACTGGGGTCTGGCTCCACCATCCTGAATGGAGGGAAAAAAACATGATTTTCTGGTTCAATGCCTGTGAATCATGCACTGTAAAAAAAAAACAAATTAAGTTCTGTATTTGCTGCCTTTTATGTACAGTTGAAATCAAAAGTTTACATACACCTTGCAGAATCTGCAAAAGAGGGATCATACAAAATGCATGTTATTTTTTATTTAGTACTGACCTGTATTTACATATAGTCCACAAGAGGAAATAATCCCTTCGGTTCCCACAAATTCTTTGGTTTTTCAGTATTTTTGTGTATTTGAAACCTTTCTAACAATGACTGTATGATTTTGAGATCTATCTTTTCACACTGAGGACAACTGAGGGACCTAAATTTAACTTATTTTGTCTTCTGGGAAACATGTAAGTATCTTCTGTAGCTTCTGAAGGGCAGCACTAAATTAAAAAAGTATGATATTTAGGCAAAATAAGAAAAATGTACACATCTTCATTTTGTTCAAAAGTTTATACCCCCTGGCTCTGAATGCATTGTTTTTCCTGCTGGGGCTTCAGTGAGCATTTGAACCTTCTGTAATAGTTGCATATGAGTCCTTCAGTTGTCCTCAGTGTGAAAAGATGGATCTCAGAATCATACAGTCATTGTTGGAAAAGGTTCAAATACACAAAAATGCTGAAAAACCAAAGAATTTGTGGGACCTGAAGGATTTTTCTGAAGAACAGCAGGCAGTTTAACTGTTCAGGACAAACAAGGGACTCAGTATTAAACAAAACAGTATTAAGAATCAAGTGTATGTAAACTTTTGAATGGGGTCATTTTTATAAATTCAACTATTATTTTCTCTTGTGGACTATATGCAAATATCTTTTATGTGAAATATCTTATTCAGGTCAGTACTAAATAAAAAATAACATGCATTTTGCATGATCCCTCTTATTTTGGTCAAATAATTAACATTTAGCAGATTCTGCAAGGTGTACATAAACTTTTGACTTCAACTGTTATAGCAGCACCAATTATTCCAGTCAGTCAGCTAATGAACTAAGAAAATATTTTTACACCACACTGAAAGCAGGATCAGTCAGTTTCATGAACCGGTCCATTACATCTACATTTGTCAATTCTCGGTTTCTTGTTTACCTGCCGGCAGAGGCTGGGTCAGTTACCGCATGAACCATGTCTGTGGACAACGCGTCCAACACGCTTGTCAGAAATTCTGTCTTCTTCTCTCCAGGACATCCTGAAAAGAGAGAGATGCAAAAGTTAATAATGATATATTTAATAAAAATGAATCTGAGTGAACTATTCCTTTAAATTGTACTTCACTTCGATCGTAAAACTGGCCTAAATTTTCTTTCCTCATTGGATTTTATTGACATTACGCTGTTGCTTTACAAAATCCCATGAGAAAAAGATTAAAAGAGAACAAAGCTTCTTTTCATGTGACATTTTACCCTTAGGTTTATCAGTATAAACAGCTGTTGTGACTGAATTACCTCACGTAACTCTGCCACTCTGGTCCTAATTACTGAACTGTTATTTTGTCACTACAAATATATATATTTAAGAAATCAATAACCTGCTGTGCTTTTGAACTTTCTATTCGCCATAAAATTCTAAAAGCAGCTGTTTTCAGCACTGATAATAATAAGAAATGTTTCTTGAACAGCAAATCAGCATATTAGAATGATTTCTGAAGGATCATGTGTCACTGAAGACTGGAGTAATGATGCTGAAAATTCAGCTTTGCATCACAAGAATAAATTACATACCCCAAACATTCAAATGTCTGAACGGTATTTAAAAATGCATCTGACTAAGTGCACATTTTGACATTTTAGAGTAGATGCATATACTGCTGCACATACTAGTGGCTATTTGAGGTACTGGCGCCATAGGTGGCCCATTAAACACTGGGAAGATGTAAAGCTGTCAGACGTTTTTACACCAACTGCACTTAAAGATTGTGAAGAGTAAGAGAGTTAAACAATGTTATGGCTTTAGAGATTCTTCACCGCCTTGTCGTAAAAATCAGACCTCCCCTATCCTGTCTGAGGAAGATGACAGCTGCCAGTCAAACAGAGGATTTGGGTTTATGGTCACAGGTAAAAGTTTGCGGTCTGTGGGAACTGCGGCCTGTGGATGTTTGGGTGAAACCCACAAACCAGTCAAAAACATGTCCCCATCATAATTCACCACGAAAATGAGAAACTATATTTTGTATTAGCATAGTAAATTATGCCTATTTTGTGTCCATCTCATTCACTAGCTTGTGGTATTTACAGTATATGTACATGTATACTGGCCACCCTGCTCTTTGGATATTAGTGTTGGCTGTTAAAAAACCAAGGGAGTCTAAAACACTCCCACACCTTCTTTCTCGTATCCATCTGTCTGTCCAAATAAAGCAAGAGAAAGAAAGGGAAAGTGTGTTTGTGTGCCTCTGTGTGTCTTCACATGCTGGTCTGTTTATAGTCAGGCCCAGAGGCAACAGATTCTCTGGTGTAAGAAGTAAAGGCATGCCGAGGTCCTCGTGAACAGGTGTGTGTGAGCGAAAGCGTTATCAGGTAAACAGACGGGCTCACAAGAGAGAAAAGAGAAGGTGAAATGACATTTAAACGTGTGCAGGTTTGCGAGCGAGTGTCGTGCTGAAGATCTGCGTGAGATCACTGAGACCAGACGTAATAAAATATCCGTCCCACCTGTTCATACGAGGAAAGGCATTCTTCTTGCTTTTTCAATAAAATCAACAAAGTTTAGTGTAGTCTAGACACTCAATAACAAACATTTCTGACCATTTCTGAAGATTTTTTTCACTCTTGGCATTTTACATTAGTCAGAAAATGTCATTTTTAATATGTCTTCAGGTTTTTGTAAGAATTGATAGAGTTTGAGCTGCATTGCTTGTGTGAGTAAAGAAAATACAGCTTAAATGTGACCCTGGACCACAAAACCAGTCTTAAGTAGCACAGGTATATCTGTAGCGATAGCCACAAACCTATACATTGTACAGGTCAAAATTATTTATTTTTCTTTTATGCCAAAAATCATTAGGATATGAATTATTATTAATTATCATGTTCCATGGAGATATTTTGTAAATTTTCTACTGTAAATATATCAAAACTTAATTTTTGATTAGTAATATGCATTGCTAAGAGCTTCATTTGCACAACTTTAAAGGCAGTTTTCTCAATTTTTTTTGCACCCTCAGATTCCAGATTACCAAAAGTTGTATCTCGGTCAAATATCGTTATATCCTAACAAACTATACATCAATAGAAAGCTTTTTTATTCTCAATTTCACAAATTGACCCTTATGACTGGTTTTGTGGTCCAAGGTCAAAAATATGATTTGTCTAATATTACATTTAAGTGCAACGTTAAAAAAATGAATATAATTGAATATATGTGGGATTATTAGCAGAAATCATACCATGGGTTATGCTTGCAGGGACAGTATGCATGGAAATAATATTTCATGTCTTCTACTGAATTCATTAGGTCTATTTATATTGTGCCAACCACCCAATAATAGCAATAAGCTTTGTGCTTTTGGTACTTTTAATATAAAACAAAGTGTCAGCTTTCAAAATCAGTTTTATAGCGAAATACAGTGTGTCTTGTAATAATGTGTTTGTCACGCTCTTTAATGTAGCGGGACAGATCACTATATTCATGTGAATCAATTGTCTTTTCGATTAAAGCCATTCGTTTCATTAAATTAATACATAATATTTAACGTCTTCTATTAACTATTTGTAGCGCACCAGCCACCCAGTAGTTGCAACAATTTTGTGCTTTGTTGCAGCTCAGCTTTCAAATTCTGTCAGTTTTATCATGAAATATGAATTATAAATGTTTTTCCTCTTTATTTCAAGTTTATGGCACAATATAAGCTTGAAGGAACATCAGAAGGAATGAAAAAAGGCTGTATAGCCTATTTAAATGAAATGAATGTCTTATTGTAATTGGAAAGATGACTGATTCACATGCTGAGGCGAATACAACGATCTGTCACGCCAACATTAAAGAGTGTGAAAAACATTATTGTAACAAATATATTGTTTGTTTTTCGCTATAAAACTGACAGATTTTGAAAGCCTTGTTCTCGAAATATTATGACTTTAATCCCATAATCTAAGATTTAAAAAAAAAAAACATTTAATGTGGCACTAAAATGCTGTCGTACTAATATAAGGCTCTATATGTATCCAGTGCTGCAGGAATTATCTATTTTTGTTGGCCACAACACATTTTATTCCACAACATAAAATGCATCAATAGACCTAAAAAAAATGAGCATGAAAAAAAACATTCAGGCATTCATATGAACTCTCCAGCTTATTTAAATGCTAAGCGAGTATTCACTGAGTAAACCCATCCAGATCCTGCATTTTAGCAACATTTTAGCAGCTTGTGGAACTTACATAAAAAATCTCAAGTTGCAACAGAGTCATGAGAATTGTGGTATTGGCTGTGGATTGTGGACGTTTTGCTGCCAGCAGCCGCCGGCCCCCATCATCCCCCCCTTCTACACCACAATTAACCAGCCGTGACCAGAGAGCTGCTCGCACAACACCTGTACACATGCTGCTGGCAGCCTGAACATCCACACACACACCTGACAAACAGAGGTTTATTCATTAACATATTGAGATATTGGCATGTTTACCAAAAGTGCGTAGTGACAAAGCTAGTCTAGTAGTGGCAAATAAGACCAGCAGTCAATCTGTGTTGCAGACATGTTTACAGTACAGATTCATGTAGGATACAATATTAAACTCAATCCACCCCTATGTTACAATTAATTGAACATAGGGGTGGATTTTAAATAATTGCACTACTTTTGGCATGCAGTGTGCACTATGAAAAACTGTCTATTTAACATGTTTTGTCACATGTCATCAATTTATTGTTCTTTTACCATCCTTAATATAACTTTCTATACTGCACTCTCAGAAACAAAGGTACAAAAGCTGTCACTGGGGTGGTTCCCTTATAAAAGGTACTATTAAGTAACATTTACATACTAAAATGTGCACTTTATGCATTAATATGCACTCTTAATGGGTAAATAAGGTACAAAAATGTATCTTTTGTCCCATTGACCGCTTTTGTACCTTTTTTGTCTGAGAACGTAGGTTTTGTAATATCCCTTTAAATAACAAATGTCTGTTCCTTGATGCCATCATCGTCCAGGAAGTGACATTATACTGAGGAAATCAACAGCACAAACATCAGTGAGTGTTAGCAACGATTTGATAAAATTGTGTGGGCTTGTTGGTTTTTGTCACTTTTAAATGGTTTATATTGTTATATAAATAAGCGTAATAATATAAAAATGAATAAGGTCATAAAAGATAAGATAAGACTGTTGCTCCCGCACTAAGCAATTTTATTTATGAATGCATTTATCTCTAAAGACATTTCCAAAGGGAGGTGTTGTCTGATTCCAAAAAATATAGCAAAGTAACATTCTCACACCTCTAGCACTGTTTTCGAATGCCTGTTCACCACTTAATTTTAATTAAAGTATGTAGATAATCCTATTAGTCAAAGTCTGACCAGGGTTACTCCACATTCTGTTATTTGGGACGCAGACAAAACACAAAAGCATTTCTCATGTACTTACACTAACAAAAAAGTGCCATGGTATTTTTAGAAGCACACAGGGTAAATATCATGATATTGTAAACTCCATGGAACTTATATGATGCATTATAACCATTCAGAATTACTGCAAAATATTATTACAATTTAAAATAACAGTTTTGAATATATTTAAATTTTTCAATTATTATTGTGATGGAAAAGCAATTTTTTAATTATCCATTAATCCAGTGTCACATGATCCTTCAGAAATATGCTGATTTGCTGCTAAAGAAATATTTCTCATTATTAATATTGAAAACAGTTGTGCTGCTTAATGTTTGTGGAAATGGTGATACAGTTTTTAGGATCCTGAAAAAATAGAATGTTTAAAAGAACAGAATTTATAATAATTTTTTGTTATATTATAAATGCCTTTACTGTCACTTTTGACCAAGTTAATGTATTTGCTGAATAAATGTAATAATTTCTTTTAAAAAAACTTTTGACACTTTTTTCAATAATATTAAATATTTAACATATCACGTACAGAGATGGAATACTCCAGCTCCTATTAATTTGAGTCTAATCAACGACTTCATTCATACTGGAAATGGAAGTCACTCCCTGGTTTCCTCTTTGCTGTTTTTTTATCTTTGGTCTCCACTCCTTTTTCCTCTGTTCTTCGTCACGGCCACTCCCCCACACTCATCCCTCCTTGTCATCCTCCTAGGCTCGTGCTATCTATTGTAATCTATCTTTTCTACCTCCCCTTTCCTCAGTGAGATGATCTGTTAACATCTGTCGTCTATGTGGACTGTAGGGTCGTGGGAAACCAGTAGATGGTTTTAGACTCTAGATGTCACACACATACCTGAGCTCACATGCAAAAATGTATAGATGCACAAACAGCCATCCTTGAACTTTGTATTGTTATCACTTTTTATGTCTACCTTGTGCATTTAGCAAGTATGAAAAGTGATATCAAACACAAATTGCTTCTAGTCCTCTTGCTATTTTTAAGTCACTTTCCAGCAAACCTTGCACAATATTTTTGCGTCTGCTCATAAGCACACAGTTAAGCTCACCCTGCAGGTGTCTGCTCCTGTAATGGTCCTTTGGTTTGTTTGGATGGGCTCTGGCGTTTCCATCACATTTTGGTTGTTCGAATCTACAGCAAAAGAGAGAAAAAAAAAACAAAGAAGGAATGAGAGTGAATACAAAGCATTATTGTTTACACATTGATGAATCCAACAGCTAAAACATTCCACCAATGCAAAGAACAATATTTAGATTTTGTTTTAAATACCAAAAAGACCAAAATAACATAATACTGCTGAATAAGTAAAGAACGGTTGCTCACTGAGTGATGGATGGTTACACAAGGATGTTCACTTTAAGTAAAGTAAAAGTAAAGTCAAGTTTTTCAACAGTACAATTTTTAATATTTTTAAAGAAGTCTCTTCTGCTCACCAAGGCTGCATTTATTTGATCAATAGTACAGCAACACCAGTCAAATTTTCAAATATTTTTTTACTACTTAAAATAACTGTTTTCTATTTGAATATATTTTAAAATGTAATTTATTCCTGTGATTTTAAAAATGCATCTTTTTCATCATTATTCCAGTCACATGATCCTTCAGAAAGCAGTCTAATATTCTGATTTGCTGATTACATTTATTTTTATAATTAAACAGCTAAGTAGAATGTTTTCAGGTTTCTTTAATGAATAGAAAGTTCAGAAGAACAGCATTAATCTGAAATAGAAATCCTTTGTAACATTATAAATGTCTTTATCATCACTTTTGATCAATTTGAAGCATCCTTGCTAAATTAAAATATTAATTAATATATATATATATATATATATATATATATATACCAACTCTAAATCCTGATCTGTGAATCTTTCTATTCATCAAAGAATTTTTATTTATTTTTTTTTTTTACTATTTTTTTAAATAATTTCAGAATTTCACTGGTTTTGCTGTTATCAAATAAATGCAGGCTTGGTGAGATTTTAGAGATTTTAAAATATATACATTTTTATATGTAATTTTCTGTACTATGCCAATTGACATACTTAAACTTGTTGAAATGAATCCTTTTTAAAAATTGTATACATTACTTAAAATTCAACATTTGGAGAACAGATCATGTTTTTTGTTTGTTTACAAGGCTTACTGTAAATTTAGAAGTGTGCAGGAGTAGGATCCGATATTTTTCTAAGTGAATATGGTACTGTAGAAGAATTTTGATCACTTTTTCTATTCACAACGACTGCTGCACTAGGATGCAATCACTAGAAGGACAGCTTAGAGATGCAGGAAACAGAAAAGGGACAATGAGTGGACAAAAAGAAAAAGTAAGTAAGAAGTATAAGACAAGAAAAACATTCATGGCCCCATAAGGAGAGTAAATGTGCTCCAATCATTGCCAGGCGACCTGCCCAAATAACAGAGAAAGAGAGAGAGAGGAGGGTGATGGGAAGGTAGCACTTTCATGCGTGCTCTAATGCGCTGTTTGGCACACTGCCTGAGGCTTTGTTAACTCAATACCACATTCGGTGATGGTCAGAAATCCACAGCATCGCTCCATAACACTCCTGCAGCTCATTAAATGTGCCCCTGAATACAGAGAGTGTCACCGACCCCTGGCAATCACACTTAACAATGTTTTGTCATTCTGCCAGGATCAGATTTGATCCAAGTGAACACCCCACCTGTTAGCAGATGAGTATTTATTCAGATGGTATATTTAGCTTCAACGACTGCAGAGCAGAAAGGTGCTCTCGAAATGTTAAAAGAGACTGAATGAGATTGGGACCCTGAGAGACTCCAAAGCTCAATTTGGTACCCCATAGTAAGTCGAAGAATGAGACCTGCCCCCAGTGTATATTAGATGTACTGTAAAAGAACAGGACTGCTGGCACTTGCCATTTTAAAAGCCAAGTGGTGGGTTTTTCCTTTCAATAGAGACAAACTGCTTAAGTTGTATTTTGGCAACTAAATAAGGACGGATTTGTTTCGTAGAGGCGCCAGAGGTATTTTAAACATAACATGTTTAACATAACATTTTGTTAAAACTGATGTTAAAGGAATAGTTAACTCAAAAAAAAAAAAAAAGAAAGAAAAAGAAAGCATAAAAATGTATTCACCCTAAGGCCATCCAAGATGCAGATGTGCTTGTTCCATTGGAACAGATTTGGAGAAATTTAGCATTACATCACTTGCTCACCAATGGATCCTCTGCAGTGATTGGGTGCCGTCAGAATGAGAGTCCAAACAGCTGATAAAAACATCACAATAATCCACACAACTCCAGTCAATCAATTATAGTTACGTGAAGACCATATAGTCCATATAGTGGACTGCTATAGTGCCCCGATTTTCCAAAATGCAGTTTAAATGCGGCTTCAAACGATCCCAAATATGGTTGTAAACGATTCCAGCCGAGGAAGAAGGGTCTTATCTAGCGAAACGATCGGTTATTTTCGTAAAAATAATACAATTTATATACTATTTAATGTCAAACGCTTTAATGTCTTAACTCTGTTTTTGTTCCGGTTCATGACAGTTAGGGTATGTCAAAAAACTCCGATCTCATGTTCTCCCTCAACTTCAAAATCGTCTTATATCGCTATGTTATCTTTTTTGTTAAGGGTGTTTGATCTTCTTTGCATGTTGACTTTGCAATGACTGGGTCGATACTTCTGCAGCGATGTAGGATGATTTTGAAGTTGAGGGAGAAAATACGATTGGAGTTTGTCAACAAACCCTAACTTTCTTGAACCAAAATACACAGAGTTTAGGCTAGAACAAGACAAGACAAGCTTTTGAGATTAAAAAGTATTTAAATTGTATTCTTCCTTCCTCCTCGGCTGGGATCGTTTGAAGCCACATTTAAACTGCATTTTGGAAGTTCAAACTCGGGGCACCATATCAGTCCATTATATGGAGAAAAATCCTGAA
>JAHKKF010514415.1:0-11376 GCA_019740295.1 Labeo calbasu | reverse complement strand
GGGGCACCATATCAGTCCATTATATGGAGAAAAATCCTGAAATGTTTTCCTCAAAAAACATAACTTCTTTACGACTGAAGAAAGAAAGACATGAACATCTTGGAGGTGAGTACATATCTGTAAATTTTTGTTTTGGAAGTGGACTTCTCCTTTAATGATGAATTTGTTTCTTACAAACACGCAGTTATTTGCTTCACAAGATGTTAATTGATGGACTTGAGTTGTGTGGATTACTTGTGGATAGATGTGATATTTTTATCAGCTGTTTGGCACCCATTCACTGCAGAGGATCCATTGGTGAGCAACATTTCTCCAATTCTATAGATGGCCTGAGGGTGAGTAAATTTACAATTTCCACAGAACTATTCCTTTAAAAGTCATGGATTGAGTGCATTACCTTGTGGATGTGCCAGGTATGGGCCGTCCAGTGTCCACCAAGACACACCAGCAGTACCCAGTGGAGGGATGGCACTGAACAGGTTTGTAGAGGCCACCGTGAGCACAATCAGGCACAAAAACTGCTTCGTTTTTATGTTGTCTTGCTTCTTCCTGTGCTGACAGCTGCTCCTGATCACACGAGGTCGCTGAGGTAAAGTGAGGCAAAGGAAAAGAGTGAAATACTGCAGGAGACACAATATGAGTGAGTAAGTGTCAGTGTTCTCTTTGGTGAAGTGTGTTTCCGTACAATGAAAGGAGACAGTGACCAGGAGCTGTCAAGCTCCAAAAAAGTACCTTCTCCTTGAAATGTAGTACATACGACTCACAATGCACAATAGCTTGGGAGGAACAGAATTTAATAGGCTTTGGATAAAAGAACATACTGTAAATGCTGTCCAACATTGAAAGAATTTATAATAAATGTAAATGTAATTACTTAAAATATAAAGTAATATATATATGAATGTAGTATTACTTATGTGCTAATAAATAAACCTTTAATACATTGAAATTTTTAAAATTTTGATACATCTAAATTTTATTAATTTCTTTGAAATCAGAATAATTAAATTTAATTGGCAGTTGAGCAAATTAAATTAGAAATGTCAATTTTAAAAAATATATATTTAAATATTATATTTGTAGCAATAGCCAACAATACATTGTATGTGTCACAATGATCAATTTTTCTTTTATGTCAAAAATCATTAGGATATTAAATAAAGATCATGTTCCATGAAGTTATTTTGTAAATTTCCTACCGTAAATATATCAAAACTTATTTTTTGATTAGTAATATGCATTGCTAAGAACTTCATTTGGACAATTTTAAAGGCAATTTTCTCAAGATATTTAGATTTTTTTGCACCCTCAGATTCCACATTTTCATCAATGGAAAGCTTATTTATTCAGCTTTTGTGGTTCAGGGTCACATATTGAGAAATACCAATTATATTCTTTAAATATTCATGGTTATCTCTAAAGCTCATTTTAATTAGTTTCAGCTCATTGGACATATTTTATGGTGCCTTCACAAAAAAAAAAAAAATGTTGCCTGACTAGACAGTAAGTCCTTGGACACAGCCTTACAGAGATGGATTGACAGCATGTTGGATGTGGGAAGAGAGAAAAACAGAGAGTGAAAGTAAGAGCTTGTGCTTTATCAGGAGCCTGCGGGAATGTTTATGACATTAAGAAGTTAATGACTGCACAGGCTCCTGTTGCTCAACCAGAATAAATATTTACACATTGTCTCTGGGTGCCTGCATTTGCAGTTTGTTTGAATGGAGATAGTGACCTTGGGCAGAGAATCATAAAGAACTATATAAAACACATTGTTTTGGGAAAACAGTGGCATTCTAGCACTTCCTTTCAATCCTGCATTGAGAAACACATCGGCAGCCCGAAACACATGAATGATCCATATGGAGCACAATCTTTGAGGCATGAGATTTCTCTGCATCAGGAACCAATCATCTCATGTGCCACAACACAGCTCTCCAGCAATGCTTTGAGCCGCCTGATCTAATGCAAGCAAGATTATGTTAAACGCGTGTGTGTGTGTGTGTATGAGAAAGAGAGGGAGATGATATGTGGTTTCCAATGTATTCTGTGGCAGCACAAAATATGGTTGTCAGTCACAGACAGAGAGTGAAACAACTCCAGGCTAAAAGTAGTCTAATGTTAGTGTAATCTATTAACTACACACATTATATCTTATTAGGCAAGTACCAGATGTTAAAAAATATTTTTAATATGACTGAATTTGTGTTTAAAGTGATTTCAATTTAATACAAATATGGCAAGTTACTTACTGAACAATTACTACATTTTGGTTATTCAAACTGTGAATAAATTATATACAGAAAGCGAGCAAAGAAAATTAACCATGGTTTTACTACATATAAAAAAATATGGTTACTATAGTTAAATCATGGTAACCACAAATTAACCATGGTTTTGCCACACTAACCATAGTTTAACCATGGTACAGTATTATAGTAAAACTGTAGTTATACAAATGGTAGTCAATACGCCAAAAAAACATGGTTACTACACTTTTACTATAGTTAAACCATGGTTCATTTTTGTAAGGGCATTAGCAAAGAACATTCTCACTGACTTTACTCTAGAGTGAGTTTCATTCTTAAAAAGGTATTTTAAAATAAAGCTGTTAAATATCTTAGGCTACTTACATTGAACGTACATCTGCACTTGTTTATGCTGAGAGAATTTGCGAGAATTCATAATTCAGAGCCTCCGACGTTTCAGCGATGACTAATCAGAACGCCTCTGATTGGTCTGTGCGTTCTTAAGCTCAACAGAATCGCGTGTGATTGGTTGGAATGCGCAACGCTTTAAAATGCGTAAAAAGAAATGTGACATGAGCAGACATAAATTAGATATCTCTATTAACATTTTTCATTTAATTTTTACTTTCACTTCATTCGCGACAGCCGAAATACATTTAGTTCTTACCCACCGGAGCTGCTTCCGTCAGGAATTAAATGCTTTGCTCTCCACAAATGATAAAAGCTGCTTGTCGGTTAATGAAGTGTTGACGGGTGAGCTCTCGGTTCGATCGGACGCTAGTCGTGTCAAAAAGGGATAAGAGTTTTAAGTTTTACGAACGTCGCCATATTGGATATCACTTTTGTCACTGTTGCTATGGAATCCGGACTTGGCTCCCGTTGCACATTCATACAGTCAGCATTCGAGATGCTGCTGTAAATTGTAAGTAGTTACTGATGTACTTACTGCTGTTAGGTAGTTTTAAAACCAATAATACGTATTATTGTGGTATTATATTGGTGTTTAGTGCAGTGCTATGCGTTTGCTAAGGTATTCTCTCTCTTACATCCGTTTATAGTTAGCCTCGCATATTCTATGTGGTGTTGTCAGGTCTTTGGCTTCATGTGAGCATTGTTTTAGAAAATGGTGCCATGGGTTTTTCTCTTCTTTTTTTTTTAACCCAGAGATATCTTTTCTTTGCCTCCGTCTTTCGTTCAGTTCTATTCTGAGCTGCTCTGAATAGTGATAATCACGCTTTTAGACCTCAACGAATCAGCTGTAATCAAAACCTTAAACGTTCACTGCACTGCCTGACGTTTTATTGATTGTAAATCAACTTTACAGTCAAGCTGTTCATGCACACACAAATGGGTCTATTAGGAAACACACAAGCTCTGTACTAATGTCATCAGAATTAGATATGTTACTGAGTTTATGTCGTCATTTTCCCCAGATGGGATTTAATGACATCTTTGTTGATTCCTTCATTAGATCAATATGTCAGCCAATGGCTGAGAGCCACAGTGAGCTGGATCTTCACATGTGCTTCAGTGTGTGTGCTTGAGCAACTATAGCAACAGAGTTTCATTATGCTTACAGATAAGTATCTGTCTTTGTCTCTTTTGCTTTCTCTTTCTACTTGCATACCAAAAATCAAAAAAGAAATTGGCGTCGTTAATATCTCTGTCAGTTACTATCCAGTAATGTCATTATTTACTAAAAACTAAAACTAAACAAAACTATCAAAAAACATTTTTGTTAAATTTAAAATAAAATAATTACATGAAAACACAAACTTAACATTAAAAATGTTAACATGGCAACTTAATAAAAATGACAATCACATAATAAAATGAGGGCAAAAATTAAAACGAAAACTGAACATTGAAAAATAAAAGCAAATTCAAAATATTAATAATTATTATTGCATAATAGTATGCATATAATACTAAAAATAACACTGTCTGTTAGACATCTCCAGCTTCTCAGATGCTTCCCATAGTAATTTTCCATGTGTCTTCCTTATTTTGAGAATAGATCTCAGTGTTTGACACTTTCCTCAGATTTGACAAGACACCACAATCAAAATATAGTTATTTAATATATGCACTCAATAATTTCTCATTTAATTCTTCCAAGATCAAATGATCTGAGCTATCTTATCCACATTAATTAGGAGTTCCAGCACGTAGCACTGAAACTCTATTGTAATTGTTAGAAAGGCCAAGGATCAGCCATCTCCACGTAAAACTGATCGTACAGACCAAACCGTAAGTCGTAGAGGCTTGAAACTTGAAGGTATGGTAGTACTCACACCATGACAATGTCACCAAGACTTGGCCCAACTGGCCTTACAGGGACGCTACAGAGATCAAAGGTACAAAACCGCGCATAACTTCAACACATGCCTCAGATTTGATCATTGTGAGCATGGTTGAAATTTTCGGGTATTTTGGATTTTTTGAAAAACCTACTTTTGTGAACTAGTCCTAGGTTTTTTGTCCAATCGGAACCAAACCAATGCATGAAGATTATCTGGAGAGTGAACATCAATAATTATCAAAAAAAAAAAAAAAGCTGAACTTATGACTCACCGTCGCAAAAGGAAGCCAAAATGTTTGAAAGGGGCAGGGCCACTTTTAGTAAAATGCCTGTAACTTCTGACCGGAATGAGATAGCTTTGCCAAACTCAGAGCACTAATGCAAAAACTCAATCTGAGGTCACAGGAAAAAAAATGTGGAGCTGGGCCACTTGGTGGCGCTATAAGAGGGAAAAAACAAAAAAATGGCTATAACTACGCAACCATTTGTCCTATCAACATGAAAACTGCTGAGCACGGTCTTGGTCCAAAGTGCCACAAGTGTCTATAAGGACATTTGCATATCTCAAAAAAACATGGCCGCCATTGGCCAATGAATTTTGAGCACCTCAAGTTCAACCGATCAGAACGAAACTCAGTGGGCCTGTTTGACTCACGGCCCCAAAGGTCTGAGGATTGTAAAAAAATTGGGCCACTGGAGGAGGGGGGGATAATGTATATTGGGCTGTTTCGCACATACACATAATATTCATATCATATGATATAACTCTTTATTCTGGATAACTTTGCCTCTTAAAGCCACTGCTGTCAACAAAATTGTTTGTTAAATTAGAAGATGTAAACCTAGGTTTTTCGCTCAATCTGGAAAAAAAAACACTGCAGTACAATTCTCTGGACTCTCTAAGTCAATAAATATCAAAAATTGAAAATTTACCCAAAATCCTATAAAGCCTTAAGGAAAACTCAAAACTTCACGAAACCTGGTGCGCACAAAGCATGCCAAGTTTTAAGGAGATCGGATCAGAGGTGGCACTATAACAGTCATAAATGTTAAAAAACATGATATTTCTACAGAAAATGACCTGTATTTGCCAAAAATTCTTTTTTTCAATCATTGATTTGGTTATAAAGTGCTTGAACCCCAGTAATTGCTGTTTGCAGCTACATTGTTATATTTGAATTTTAGGAGAAACATCTGAGACAAAGTTGAGAAGTTAATTGAGAACTTAACTGAGTTCTTCAGACCATCTGAGCATATTTCTATTGCCCACAGAAAAAGGGAATCACAAATCCAATTTCTTTAATTCTTTCAATTGTTTCTCTTAGACAGTAATAAGATTAAATGGAGAACTGATTAAGTCTTCTGTTTAAGTGCCTTGCTTTTTAGCAATTTCTTCTAAAAAAACATTCCTATCTCAAATGTCTCAAAACTTCCAAGACACAAAAGTCTGCAAAAATAGTTAGAGAACTCTATATCATTTTTTTTGTTTCATGATATCTGATCTATGCTATGCATATTAGTTTTAAAGCTTTATAATCAATCTATATGTCAACAGGTGTCTCATTTGTCTGTTTTTGTATTTTCAGCAGACGCATCAAGAGACAAAGTTGATACATAAACTGCAAAATCCATTGATGAGCTTAGTAAGTAAATGAGATGTTACGTCTTGCATGTTTTGATTTTCTATCTTCTAAATACCAAAACCAATCTGGCTCAGTTAGTATTTTGTATTGAAAAGTGATAACAGATGTTTGTTGGCAACTCACATGGTGTTCTGGTCCTGTTTTGTCGACTGCGGACTTGTTCTGTCCAGAGTGTGGGGTACTGAGAGATGATGTCTAAAACACACACACGAATGCACAAAACATTAGTTCTGTTCCAAACCCTCAACCTAGACAGCATTTAAAGGCTTCATTGACACTAACCTTCCTCATCAGCGGATGGCTGGGGTTCCACAATGAAAAACGTTGGCGGATCTGCATTTAGAATGGAGAAGATTTGCAAGGAAACTACAATTACGAGTGTCAGCTAGACAGTCACATCACATGAACCATGATGCATTTGCACATTGCCCGGCCAGGACAGATTAGAGAGATGAAGAAACAGAATAAAATAGGGGAGGAGGATAAACTGAATAACACAGACAGGCAGAGAAAATGTTAAAGGAGGTTTAGTGGTTATAATTGACTCACTGAAAGAAAAAAACAACTTTAAACATTTCATCTCTTTGCCTGACACCATGAAACACATGTTTAAAAAAACAAAAAGCAGTGTGGTTCAAATATAGAAGTCTGTAAATGAAAAAAATTCAAAGATGATAAATATATGCAAAACGGCGTCCAAAATTAACACTCGCCAAGCACTAAATGTGAGTAAAATTTGGCTGAAGTGACTTGAAAAATGTTACTCTGCAGCTTGCCAGTAACTTTATAATGACCTGCAACATAACTCATAGATTTTATATGTTATTCTTTGGATAATTGTTTATCTAGGAAGTGTTTTTCCCCTTGTGTGAACGTGTGGCAGTATATCGCCATTTCTTTAACAAATTAAGACGTAAAAAGGTCTTAAATTCATAAAGTCATGGCAAAGATGTTGCATGCGCTCCAAAAAAATGTGTATTAATCAGTATTTGTATTTTCTTTTCCAATGCAAACATCTAAATATCCTTAAATCAACACACATTTACTTAAGATGCAAAATAAATTTGAACAAAATTTAGTGAGTTTGTTTAAAACAAGAACAAACATCTGTCAGTGGAAACTTGTTTTTTCCTTTGAAATAAGTTGGCAGAGCCCACTGGCAGATATTTGGTCTTGTTTTAATACTTCACTTAATTTTGATACATTTCTCAGAAAACAAGAACTTCTTATCTTAAGTCATGACATTTGCGCTGGAAAGTAAGACAAACATACTGAGAAAGAGTAATTGCCATATCACTATTGGTTGGGTTTACTTGATCTTAAAAAGTCTTAAGTTTATTTTCATAAAACCTGCAGAAACTGCGTAATAATAAAAATGTATATTAAATATACAATAATGACAATGCTGTATTTTTAAATTTAAAAAAAATTATGCAAAATACATTTTTGTGACTGGTAAGAAATATTTATGGCTGGCAAAACAAGAATTTGGACCCTGTATGCAAAAATAAACTGCATTCCCTGTAAAAAAACAAATGTTTTTGTTTAGTTCAGACTTTAATGATTTGGAGAACAGGCATGCAAGAATACATGCAAACGCACGCACATAAACAGAGCGGACACATGATGTGTTATGTGTGCAGATGGAGATGAAGGAGCATCGCTAGACGCTTTGGCCACAGGAATCTGAAATGCTGAGAGCCGCAGGTGTGGTTAACCTCAGGAGGGTCACCATTAACTCATCAGAGGGCAGAAGATAAACTGCCCCTTTTCTCTTTTGGTGTGTTTTTCTCTGCTAGCATCCTTGGGAAACAGTTGGGAAACTTGGGGAACAGCCACTGTCAGCACTCTGATGAAGTGATAAAGTATTATGAGATCTGACCCTGTTATTTATGTGACTCTAAAATTTCAGTGTAGCTCAACACATCAATGATTTTCTGTGTTTTTGTGGCTTTTTGCCTTTTATTTGATAGGACGGCCCTGAAGCGACAGGAAATGGTGGGAAGAAAAAGGCGTGGGATCAGGAAATGACCTAAGATGCGAAACCAGGTCATCATCATGCTTTGTGCACTACTGGCCGGGCCGCAACTCTGACAATGGATCTGTTCCAAATCCTAGTGAGCTGCCTTGCTGTCTACTGCCTATATAGGCAGCATCTTAACCATCATGGGACCTTAAAGGTGACTGATTTGTAATGCTCCACTGCAAAAAAAAAAAAAAGATTTACTTCCTCAGTATGTTTATCTTCTTTTTCTTCAGTGTTGTTTTCTGAAAAATATGTCAAAATGAAGTGACTTTATGCATAAAACAAGAAAAAATGCCAGTGTGGTAAAACAAAATAAACTGTATAATGGGGAAAATCATATACTTTTCTTATCCCACTGGCAAACATTTGCAAGTCACAAATGTTTACAGTTCCCACTGGCAAGTCACTTAATTCTTCATAAAAAAAGACTTATCTTGTCATTTTGCTTTTCAGGTAATTGTATGTTGATTTAAGAATGTTTAGATAATTGTACTGAAAAACTATGGAAGCTCATTTCCACCAGTGAATAAAAAATAAAAAAGGGTGATTGCGACTTTTTATCTTACAATACAGAGTTTACATCTTGCAATTTTGATTTTTTTTCTCAGATTTGTGAGATTTAAACTCGCAGTTATAAATTATAAAGTCAGAATTGCGATATAAACACTACCCTTCAAAGGTTTTTGAACAGTAAGATATAGAAATTATAGTATTAATTATAGTATTATTTCTATAAAGTATTATAGAATTTAATACTTTTATTTAGCAAGGATGCTTTAAATTGATAAAAAGTGATCATTTGGCTCAAGTAATGATGCTTAAAATTCAGGAATAAATTACATTTTGAATATATTCAGATAGAAAACAGTTATTTTAAATAGTAAAAATATTTCAGGATTTTACGGTTTTTCCTGTACTTTGGATCAAATGAATGCAGGCTTGGTGAGCAAAAGAGACTTATTTAAAAACCTTAAAAAAAAAAATAACAAAGAGAAAAAAGTCAGAATTGTGAAATAGAAAGTCACAGTTACCTTTTTTATTTTTTATTCAGTGGCGGAAATGGGCTTCCACAGAAAACAAGTCAAAAATACTGAGGAAGAAACTTAATTTTCTAGTGATACCAACTTTTTTGGTGACTGAAAATGATTAATTAAAGTAAGTAAAATCATACTATTTTTTAATCAATACTCTCTTTAGATAAGGAAAGACAGCAAAGAAATAAACCTCTACATTTCTCAACTGAAAAAGACACTCTCCTTAAAACTGAGAAAAAAAAGACCAAAAATAACAGGGTGATTATCTGGAGATCAGGTGGTCTGTTCTGTTTTGTAAAAAGAGGGAGATCAGTGTCATTAGTAGTGCATGAGAAAGGTCTTCATCTGGAAAAAAGGGAAATGACGTCCAGGTGAAGTGGTTAACATTCACTGCGGTGCTATGACAAAACCGTGAAGCCCTTCGATTTCGTTTTAACGACTGTGAAAAGCAAAGGCTGTTATTACAGCGTCTCTCTGTTTAACGACTCCAACATACGACCATTTACTTTCAGCCCTGAAGCAATTTCAGCACTCTCAATTCACAAAATATTAGAATGGCAAGCCTTAACTTGCAGCACTGACACACACACACACACACACACACACATTAAATCATAGCTGCCAGTGCAGATTGTCCCTCATGAAAGTCTTTACCATATCAAAAGAAAACACTGAGGGTATTTACCTGATTTTCCTGGTTCCTTCGGGTTTACTTTACCATTCTTGGACCCTGAAAATCAATAGGACATTCACAGGTTACTCACGCTAGCATTTCAGTGAATCTACAACTACACTTTAGTACATTCTAACTGGACTATAACATTAAAATATGTCCTGCAGATCAGAGCAAGTCTTCCAGGAATGGCTGATTTGAAGTGACTTACGTTTTTAATTATGCATTAAGCCTCTGCAGACGAACATGATAATGTTATGGAGGCTGCAGGGGGTAAAAGCCATATGACACTATCTTGGAGTAAAGGAGCAAGAATGTTCGAGTTCGGTCGCTTCGCCTGCCAAATGCGCATTTGTTTTGTGATGCTCCCCCAGACCTAACTGATTAAGCTGTTGCATGTGCAATTAAATCTAATTGGTCCTTTTCTAGTGAAGCTGTGGTTGTTGTACAAAGCCAAGCCAACGATGTTATGATCCAGGAACCCATGGCCTGCAGTGATAGAGTTTCAGTTTTGTGCGTGAGCGTGTGTTTAGTGCAGCGCTATGCTAGTTTAGTGCATGTGGCTTTGGTTATGTGGCATTGTTATGCTGGAACGTTTCTGTAGATTAGGATTAGCTCTGTTCTGGCATCTCTCAGTGCTGTTGCTGGCGTAAACGCTGCGTTTCTAAGAGCTGTTTTATATTCTTAAACAACTATCATGTGCCAAAACATTGAGATCATGTCATCAGCGCTGAGATTACTGTTTGGAATTGCTTCAGAGTATTATTGATGATGTGAAAATCGCATTTGCAAACAAAGATAATGTGATTGAAGCACGCAGTAGGATAGAGGCATGAAAATCACAGCTGAGACAGAAGTATGGTACCTTGGCATTGAGGTTTCTTATTGGCTACTGCTGAGCCGCTGATGGGTCTGCCACTGGGTGTTACACACCAACAATAACCAGTGTAGCTGTGGCACTGAACCTGTGAGTCAAATGCAGCAGAGATAAAGAAAAAAGACTTTAAAAGAAATTATGCACCTGTGATGTTTCTTGAGCCAAAAACAATTAAAATGAAAATTATCCCATGATTTACTCACCCTCAAGCCATCCTAGGTATATGACTTTCTTTGTTTCAGACAAATACAGTCGGAGCTATATTAAAAAATGTTGTGGCTCTTGCAAGCTTTATAATGGCAGTGAATGGGTGTTGATATTTTGAAGTCCAACAAAGTGCATCCTTCCATCATAAAAAGTACTCCACACAGCTCCAGGAGGTTAATAAAGGCCTTCTGAAATGAATCGATGCGTTTGCTTAGGAAAAATATCCTTAATTAAAACTTATAAACCGTAATCTTTATCTTATGCTACCTGTTGTATGCAGTGACGACTGTGGAAGTGCAGTGTTGAGAGCAAAACAAAACACCGGTCACTAATTAGAAGTACAAAATGAGGATTTGTAATGAAAA
>JAHKKF010514413.1:0-11482 GCA_019740295.1 Labeo calbasu | reverse complement strand
GATATAAACTCACTATTCTGAAAAAAGTAACAATTGCGAGATATAAACTCACTATTCTAAAAAAAGTAACAATTGCAAGATATAAACTCGCAATTCTGAGAAAAAAGTAACAATTGCGAGATAAAAACTCACTATTCTGAAAAAAGTCACAATTGTTAGGTTTATAAACTGAATTTTTTCTTGCAATTTCGAGTTCATGAGCGTAATCTCGCAATTCTGATTTTTTTCCTCAGAATTGTGATATAAACTCGGAATTGCAGGTTATAAAGTCCAATTCTCAGGGGAGAAATGACAATTACACAACTGTGTGTTATGAAGTCAAAACGGTGAGATATAAACTCGCAATACTGAGAAAAAAAGTCATAACTGCGAGAAATAAACTCACAATTCAGACTTTTTTCCTCAGAATTCTGAGTTTATCTCTCACAAATATGACTTTTTTTTGCAGAATTACAAGTTCAGAATTGGGAGATAAAGAGACACAAGTGCCTGTTTTTTTTATTTGGTGATGGAAATGAGCTTCCATAAGTTATAGTCCCTATATAGCAGTCCTTTAAAAAAATGTTTCTAAGCTCTATGACAGTTTTTCTTGACATTTACTTGTACCTTTTTACATAAAAAAACAATAGATTATAGAACATCCCCTTGTTAATTACTACATAATATCTGAGAAAACAAAATAAATTTAACAAAAACATGGTTTGCAACATATATTACAGAATATTACTACATTAATTTGAAGCTGTTGTGTCCTAATTATAGTTCTTATATAGCAGCCCTCATTATTTATATATTATGTTTGAGGTACTATGTATGTAAAATAAAATCTATTGACTTTTTCTTGATTCACATTTACCATTTTACTTAAAAAAATAAATAAACTGAATATATTATATAGCATCCCCTTGTTAATAACTGAAAAAGAAAATATCTGTAACAAAAAGATGACAAGCATTGTATAACACATTAATTGGCTTTTGCTGTAAGTAAACTCACGATTATGAAACAAGTCTAATGTGGTACCCACCTCTATGTCAATATCATCAGAGTCGTCATGACTGTAAATCTCATTTATTTCTGTGGTTTCGGATTTGTTTAAGCTGACCCTCAGGACCATAGTAGCTGAGCTCACGCTGACTATACCACTGGCGTTTACTTGAACTTTTACTTTCACCTTTGCTTTTTCTCCATTCTCCTGCGGTTGAATGTTCTGCACCTTATATTCAGCTGTGGAAGCATTTTACACATAGCATTAATTCACATTCAAAATATGATATCCGTATAATCTGTATGGCGCAATATAAACACTACTACTGCCTGAAAGAAAACCCCTTGATTCTCACCGATCTTCGCCTCAGGAAAGGGCAGCAATGTCAGATCTGAATAAAAAGCTTCCAGAACGAAAGGCTTGCTCCTGTAAAACGTGATCATTTTGGCTGATGGACAGGGATGATTCCTGCCAAATATCTCGTAACAGCTGGAAGGCATGGACAAGTAAGTAGTGCATTAGTATGTGAGATGCAGAGTACAGCCTGTGCATGTAAATGTATAAAGTTAAACCAAATAAAATGAAAACAGTAGCACGTTTCCCTATGCTTGGTTTTGATAAAAAGTAAAGTAGCTAGCTGAGCTTACGATTTGCCTTCATCTGCTTCACTGGTCCAGGAAAGAGAAACAGGGAACGGGCTAGCATCTGTGATGGAGAAGTTTCGCACTCTGAATGCAGGAGAGAGCATGGCACACTATGGAAAAACCATTATACAACACATTAATTTTTCATGCAATCAATATTTTATTTTTGTACAGATTCACACTGTTTTCACATTCTGCAAAATATAGTGAGCATTATGCCTCAAAACACTCTCCTTCAAAACTTTGGAGCCAGTAACGTTTTTTAAAATTAGTTTTCCTTAGCAAGAACATTAAATTCATCAAGTGACAGAAGATTTATTTATAATTTACAAACAATTTTATTTCACATATTTGTGACCCTAGACCACAAAACTAGTCTTAAGTAGCACAGCTATATTTGATATTTCGGTTTTTCTTTTATGCCAAAAATCATTAGGATATTAAGTAAAGATCATGTTTCATGAAAATATTTTGTAAATTTCCTACCATAAATATATGTAATACGCATTGCCAAGAACTTCAATTTGGACAATTTTAAAGGCAAAATATTACAGTCTTGCCTCAAATGTGTTTGAAGCAGTGGTGTGTTAGTTACAGTCCTTATATAGCAGTTCCTTTTTTAAAAATTTAGTTTGAAGTACAAATGTGTGTTAAACTAAGCTCTATTGACTGTTTTCCCTGAGATATACTTGTACATTCATTTTACATAAAAAACATGGTTTACAATATGCATTATTACAGAGTTTTACCTAATTTATTTAAAGCTGTTATGTGCTAGTTATTATATAAGCCTGTTTCTGCCACTGAATTGCGAGTTTTTCTCGCAATACTGACTTTTTTCTCCAAATTGAGATAAAAACTCTCAATTCTAACTTTTTTAAAGAATTGGATGACAAACTTTGTCTCAATTCTGAGAAAAAAATCAAAATTGTGAGATATAAACTCACAATTCTGAGTAAAAAAAGTAACAACTGCGAGATATAAACTCACAATTTAGAGAAAAAAAGTCCAAATAGTGAGTTTATATCTTGAAGTTCTGAATGTATTTTTCAGAATTGCGAGTTTATATCACACAATTCTGACTTCTTTTTAATTTATAATATGTAGAATTGCATAATATTAACATTGAGCTAACATGAACTAACAATTTTGAGATATAAACTCGCAATTCTGAGAAAAAATGTTTTAGTTACACATTTTTCTATTATGCCAAAAATCAAGGTATTAAATAAAGATCATGTTTCATGAAGATATTTTGTAAATTACCGTAAATATATCAAAACTTAATTTTTGATTAGTAATACGCATTGCTGAAAACGTAAATTTGGGCAATTTTAACGGCAATTTTCTCAAGATTTTGATTTTTTTTTTTTTGCACCTTCACCAAAAATAAATCTTTTAAAAAAAAAAAATATATATATATATATATATATATATTGTCCTATCCTAACGTATGTGACCCTGGACCACAAAACCCGTCATAAGTGTAAATTTCGAAACTGAGATTTAGACATCATCTAAAAGCTGAATAAATAAGCTTTCCATTGATGTATTTGGCCGAAATACAACTATTTGAAAATCTGGAATCTGATGGTGCAAAAAAATCTAAATATTGAGAAAAGTGCCTTTAAAGTTGCCCAAATGAAGTTCATAGCAATGCATATTACTAATGAAAAATTAAGTTTTGATATATTTACGGTAGGAAATTTACAAACTATCTTCATGGAACATGGTCTTTACTTAATATCCTAATGATTATTGGCATAAAAGAAAAATCGATAAATTTGACCCATCCAAATTATTTTTGGCTATTGCTACAAATATACCTGTGCAACATAAGACTGGTTTTGTCATCCAGAGTCACATATGTCAATGGAAAGTTTATTTATTCAGCTTTCAGGTAATATATAAATCTCAATTTCAAAAAACTGACCCTTGTGATTGGTTTTGTGGTCTTTTGGGGTCACATTATGTTGTTTTGACATTTCTATTCAGTTAATCCTGAAAAAAAAAAAATAAAAAAAATAATCATAGTTTCCACAAAAATACAAAAAGCAGCTAGCTGGGATACTCAACCCTAATCAACCTTTGAATAGTTTACTTATATTTGTATATTCAATCGGGATAGGGGAAAATAATTTAACATTATTAAAATCCTTCAGCTTTAAATTATCCAAATGATGCTGTTTACATAGAGTAAAATACACTTACCTGTAATGCACAGCCTCTGGCCACTGCTTCATCTGCATTCAGTGTAGTGCTCACATCCCTCCTGAAGAACTTACTGATCTGGGCCTTTACAGCAGGGATCCGTGTGGCTCCTCCTACAATCTCCACGGCACTGATGTCCTGAAGCCGCACTTGAGCCTGTTCTACAGCCGTCATCAAAGGAACCGTCACTCTCTCGATCAGGTCAGCACATAGCTCCTCAAATTTGGCCCTGTGTGGAAGAGGAAAGTATTTTCATTTATGACTTCTTAGCTTGTTGCTCAGCTATGCTGAGTAGCACAAATTAAGTAGCCTGATTACAGTTGTGCAGTGTCATCATTATTTAGTAGTCAACATTTGAAGTGGATTAAAAAAGTTCATTAAAGTTGTCCTAAGACAAGAACGGGTGTTGTTTTGGTTTTAGGACAACTTTGATGAAAGGTGTTGACAGATACTCAATTAAGATGTGAATTAAGGCATGTTACAAAAATAAGCAGGGGACTCTTAAATTACATAATTAGAGGGAACTTTAATACAAGTTTGTGTTGATGTGCATTACTTACATGGAAAGGACTGCTCCTAATATCATATAATTACGTAGTTTATCAATATTTCATTATTTATAAAATAACAGCAGTTTTATGAATGTACTTCAAAGTAGGGATGCACCAGTATTAAGAATTATACCAGTGAGACGATATATGGGGAATTCTACCAAATTGGTGCAAACTGCTGTCCCACAACCAAAAAACACATTTAAAAAACATTTAAGAATTCAAATCTTAGATGTTTACTAAGATCCTTCTATTATCTGTTGAAACCCACAGTAATATTTTAAATAATAGTAAGCTTAAAATATATATAATCATTATTTAGTGGGTACTTTCAATTGGGATGTGGCTGTCCCGAACCCTAACCCATAAATTTCAACTCAAAGCAATATTGAAAAGATTTTTGCATTTTATCCCATTGTTATTTAAAAAATAAATAAATAAATAAATAATATATATATATATATATCTATATATTATTTTTTTTTATTTATTTTTTTTTTTAAGTAAAGTTATTTTATATCTTTTTTTGTAAATCATGAAAGTTGTCCCACATTTTCATGTTTTCATGTCACTACCAAAACCCAAAACATTGTATGTTTTAGTCCATTGGCTGAGACAGATTTTAACTATACCCCTGCATTTGTGACCAGGAAATATTCCTGTGACCCCCTCTCTAATAGCCACAAGGTGTGAGTAAATAGGTCCTGTCATTTGGGGTAAATGTGTAACTTTAAACAACGTCACTACCAAAGACCTTATTCTGCAATTAAGCACACTTTTTTGGGGTGTTAGGCCTATTCCATAACATTTAGTTTGTTATATGTGTACAACTGTTGCATCAGGCTCAAAAGTATTTAAAATTGTCACTACCAAAACGGTCACAACCGAAATGTCATCATTGTTTCGCTAGTGACAAAAGGGAACACATAATTCTTTATTTGGGGGAAATAAGCAAAATTTCAGTACAGTTATGCCAATTCTTAGTGTTTTAGTATGTTTTTGTAGTGTTTCAGTATATAAGTTAAAATTCTGTATTGTGATGTGGTTGCGATCAAAACATTACTTTCATTACCGAAAATGTGCAACCGAAACATGGGATGTTTTGTCAAAAATAAAGCATATTGAATTATCAGCTAAGATGTTATGAAAGGGTTTGGATCAGTGTATATCTAAACTAATGAATTCTTAACTTTGAAATCAGTATGATAAACTTAATGCTTTTTACAAAGAAAAATTGATCAAAATAGAACAAATCCAGCGTCGCAACATTATAATGTACAGTAAAAAATATATATATTATTGTGAAATAATAAATAAATTCTCATTTAAAAATTAATTCTTATAAGCTGATAAATATTTTCATGTTATGCATGGAACCAGTAAACCAATATCAATAAATGGCTGATATTAAAATTCTACACTCCTGTGTTTAAAATGACAAATATAACTAAATAAAATGGTAAAACATGAAATCAATAGTTTAAAATGCTACAAGTGTGCGGTACATGTGTAGTATGAAAAATAATAGTTCATTTTAAAGTTTGCTAAAAATTACATTTAAGAGTGTTAATAAATTGTTAGTGTTTATACAATAAATGTGACCCTGGACCACAAAACCATTTTTAAATGTATACATCATGTATGGTTAGTTAGGATAGGACAATATTTGGCCAAGACAGAACTATTTGAAAATCTGGAATCTGAGAGTGCAAAAAAAAAATCGATTTTTTGAGAAAAACACCTTTAAAGTTGTCCGAATGAAGTCCTTAGCAATGCACATTACTAATTAAAAATTAGGTTTTGATATATCCACGGTAGGAAATATACAAAGTATCTTCATGGAATATGATTTTACTTAAAATCCTAATGAATTTTGGCATAAAAGAAAAATCGATAATTTTGACCCATACAGTGTATTGTTGGCTATTACTACAAATATACCTGTGCTATGACTTTAAATGTTAAATAAGCGTTAGATGCAAAGGGAATTAAAATTTAAAATTACAAGAAATTTACATGCATATTTAGGACAAGTTTATACTACAATGATTTTACTAAAAACTGATTTTTTGTGTGTTTGTGTGTTTTGGAAAGTTTCGTCAAACGATTCCCGTTCACACGCATCTGCAAAATCGGGGCAAAAATTGCAGTACTATGCATGCCAGGTTTTCAAAGATTCACATTTTCAGGCCCCCAAAATGCTGTTGTCATGTAAATGAATGGCCAAAATGCTTAAAGTTTTTCCATTTTTAGTTGAAAACAGTTTTGTGTTAACTGAAGTAAACTAAAACTTAAATACTGACCAATAATGGTACTTTTTTTTGTTTGTTTAAATTCTCTATATCCAGCCAATAACCAATATATTGTGCATTAACAATTCATTCCTCTAAATAACACTAGCAGTCACACACCTGTTCATTTTCCCACATACGTCTTTATCGTCCATAAAGCACTCAATGTTGAGGAGAATGTCTGTGGAGTTGCTGCTCATCAGTTTCTTGAGTTTCTCACACTCTTGTGTCAGTCGCAACACAGCTCGAGCCTTGGACTTTACATCCATATTGTATTTGGACTTAAATTCAGCACAGAAGTATTCCACCAGCCTCTGATCAAAGTCTTTCCCTCCCAAATAAGGATCAAAGGCGGTCGACAGCACCTGCAAAATACAGAGCATTTGCTGATGTGCATGAAAATGCAAAGTTGGGGATCTACACAAGCGTCTGACTTTGACTGAGACTCACCTTAAGTTTGCCTTTGTTGAAAGCACAAACAGAGACCTGGAGAGCTGAGTGGCCCATGTCCACAAATGCCACAGTCTTTGGATTCTCATCACAGCCTGGAAGATCCTCCTTGTATATGCCATAGTTTAACGCCACTGGAATGACAAATGACACTGTCAACATTGCTTCGGATGTGGCAAAGGCACTGTTGCTGTGAGTTTCATCAATTCAAAAGATACCTGCAGTGCTGTCATTCATTAGCTTCAGGCAGTTCAAGCCGGCAATCTTGGCAGCATCCAGTACAGACCTCCTTTCTGAATCAGTGAAGAATGAGGGGATCTATGCGTGACAAAATCATTTGTATGGCCAAAGAAATAACACAAACAAACAAACCATCGGATTGGTGGCTTGCACATTTGTGGTTTACGTTCAAATTAAAAAAGCTCTGGTTAAAATGTACTACTGCATGATAATGAAGCAAGGCCGCCTTCTCACTAAAATATCATGATGACGAGACTAAAAATGACTATAATACATTATCATCACTAGAAATAATTTTGGGTGAATTTCTAATGAACTAAAAGCCTCTATTTCTGGTACATGCCCCTGGTATCTATTAAATATCATGAAAATAAATGATTTCCTGTAATATTCACAGCTCCAGTGCAAATACGTACAGAGATGACACACTCCACCACTTTCCTCTGCAGATTAGCTTCTGCAATGTCTTTCAATTTGGTCAACAACATAGCCGTGACCTGCTCGATGCTAAAATGGTGCTCCTGGTCGAGATACATGACCTAATCAAGACAATGAAAGTCACAATTTGACTCTTTTTACCTCCAAAAATAACCACATGGCACATATGTGACCCTGGACCACAAAACCAGTCATAAGTAGAACGAGTACATTTGTAGCAGTAGCCAGCAATACGTTGTAAGGGTCAAAATTATCGATTTTTCTTTTATGCCAAAAATCATCAGGATATTAAGTATCACTAAGATCATGTTCCATGAAGACATTTTGTAAATTTCCTACAGTAAATATATTCAAAGTTAATTTTTGACTAGTAATATGCATTGCTAAGAACTTCCTTTGAACAACTTTAAAGGCGAATTTCTCAATATTTTGATTTTTTTGCACCCTCAGATTGCAGATTTTGAATAGTTATATCTCAGCCAAATATTGTCCTATCCTAAAAATGGAAAGCTTATTCAGCTTTCACATGATGTATAAATATCAGTTTCGAAAAATGTACCCTCATGACTGATTTTATGGTCCAGGATCACACATATACTTATAAGAACAGTTCACCCAAAAATAAAAACGATTTTAGATCAAATGCGTAGATGAGTTTGTTTCCTTATCAGAACAGATATGGAGAAATTTACATCATTCCACTCCAATGGATCCTTCACAGTGAATTGGTGTCATCAGATTGAAAGTATCAGACAGCTGATAAAAACATTACAGTTATTTCAAAGTAATCCACACGACTCCAGTCTATCCATTAATGCCTTGTGGAGTGAAAATCTGTGTTTTTGGAAGAAACAAATCCATCATTAAGGCGTTTTAGCTTTAATCCTTTACTTTTGGACAAAGTCCATAATCCATATAATAATGATTTCCTCCAGTGAAAAAGTCCATCCCCTTCTTCTTGTCCTCTCACAACAAAACCCACCATTTCAAATTGTTTTCAGCTATTTTCTTGATCTGTGCATGTTTCTCTGATTCAGATGAGAGAACTTTTCCCTGAAGACAGCATAATTATGGATAATGGACTCATATTTTACCTAGATGCAATAGTTTGAAGTTTAAAAAACATTTATTACAAACACGCATTTTTTTTTTTATTTACAAGATGTTAATTGATGGACTGGAGTGGTTTTAATTACTAATGGATTATTGTGATGATTTTATCAGCTGTTTGGACTCTCTGACGGCACCCATTTACTGCAGAGGAGATTTGTGAGCTAAACAAACCAATCTACGGGATAGTTCAACCAAAAATGAAAATTCGGTTATTAATTACTCACCCTCACATCGCTCCAAACCCATAAGACCTTTGTTCATCTTCAGAACACAAATTAAGATATGTTTGATGAAATCCGTGAGCTTTCTGACCCTCCATAGACAACAATGCAACTGACACCTTCAAGGTCCAGAAAGATAGTAAGGACATTGTTAAACTAGTCCATGTGACATCAGTGGTTCAACTGTAATTTTACGAAGCTATGAGAATACTTTTTGTTCCACGAAAACTAAAGTAACGACTTTATTCAACAATTCTTTTCCTCCGCGTCACCACATCACATGAACTATTTTGTGGATGTTCTTGGTACCTTTCTGGACCTTGAGAAGGTAGGACCCTTGCTGTCTATGGAGGGTCAGAAATGTCTCTGATTTCATTTGTGTTCCGAAGATGAAGATAAGAAGTCTTATGGGTTTGGAACGTCATGAGGGTGAGAAATACTGACAGAATTTCCATTTTTGGGTAACTATGCCTTTGATTTCTTTTTTATGTGACTAATAAACACAGTGTTTACCTTGACTCCAACTTTCCCATCATTTAATGGTACCAGGTCATACTGTAAACTAGCCTTCTCTGCTTGCACAGAATGATCCTGAAACAATCTGCCATGTAGTCTCTTAAAATGAGAGACTGTGCTAGCAGTATTGGTTATCATCTAGAACAAATAAACAATATGAATGGTAATATAGCACATGTCTGCTTCACTCATAATCATCACAGATGAGAGCAGGAATGCCTACCTGGTTTTTTGCAGCATTACCAATGGACCTGCTCTTTGAATTAAATGACACAACAGCTCTAAAACAAACAAGTTCAGACGTATTAAACTTTTGAATGGTTCAGGTGACACATTACACCTCACATGTATAAGTTTCATATGTTTTGAAATGTCAGTGACAAGTGTATGATATGAAAATCCATGCAACTTATCAACTACACTTTCCTACAGGATGAGTGATGCTCATACTTGACTAGCAACCTTTTAGTTTGTGTAAATGTACACATTTAAGATACATGAGGAAGCTTATCTTTCTATACAATTAGCAAGCACAGCATCCACTTACGGCGTGCATCTGTCCGTAAATTCATTGGACACGGTCTCAATTCCTCCGCTTTTGACCACAGCAATACAGCAGTTCTGAAATCCCACATCAAAGCCCACGACGGCCATCCTGGACGCTCCTCCGTACATCGAGCGGTGTGTTCAGGTCAAATAAACAAACCCGCCTGTGTGTGTGTGTGTCAGCCCAGTCACTGTCGGTAATCCAGAGCGCGTACACTATTTTAGTACTCGCGACCCATTTATATCGCTTTTCAGCGAACTTTCCAGAAACTTCCAACCGTAACAGCAGCGGCCCTGCTCGGTCCAGCCCGCGCGGGGTGATTGCGTTGACAGTTCCAGAGCTTTCGGCGCAGCCTACTGAGCTCGGAGCGTCGGATGGGTTGCTGTGGTAACTGTGCGAGACTATGCCGCTGGGGACAAATAGCGCAAATATATCTCAAGTCGTTATTTTAATAGCGTAGAGAGGTTTAGTATTGGTTCGGCGGGACAAATGTTTGTTGTTTTTAAAATTCTGTATATTTCAAATCGACCAGTTCAGTATTGAACAAATCTAATGTTTTCTAGTTATTTTGATTGCGTCGAGAGGTTTATTAATGGTTTGGTAAACTTACTTCTACCTCATAACATTTGTTTTTAAATCAATTAGTTTAATATTTCATTGTCAGTTCGCACAAATCTAACGATTGTATCGTTTACGTTGGTAAGACTTCGGAAATGTTTACTTTTTAAATTCTACATTATAACATTGATTTTAAGTGGACTAGTTCAATATTTCAGTGTCGGTTTGCATATTTCACGCCTGGAAAATACTTTATAAATGTTATTAGGGTGATAGTGGTGACAGTTTGTTGTTTTTTGAAACTTAATAGAAAGATTATATGACAATATATCATTCAGTATTTCAGTAATATTGAAAGCTCATTGCCTTTTTATGTAATTTACTGGGTTTGGGATCAAAAGTGGGCAGGTTAACATTTTAAAGAGTTTAATCCTGAATGAAGCCAAAGTTTAAATTGATTGTTTACGTGAACTGTCAACTTTATTATTTTAGTAAAATAAAATAAAAATAATAAAATTGCATTAAGCAATTTAGCTTAATAATTTGAAATATATATATATATAGAATAGAAAAATAATAATACAAGAAAAAACATTTTATAAATATAAAAAACAATTTTATAACTATTTTATTCTATATATATATATATATATATTTTATAAATATATATATAGAATAAAACATAATTATAATAATAAAAAATGCAAGAAAAAT